>JAUZND010002898.1:0-60920 GCA_034780555.1 Coelogynopora nodosa
ACAAACTCAAGTTCGAATACCACTAATTCGAGGTCACTGAGTTCGATTTTTCTACTTATAAGTTGATCAGAGCTTTAAAAAAGAATAAAAAAATGGGGGGGGGGGTATGGTCTATTTTTGGCCATGACTCATGAATCTATTTATAAGTGTGGTCGAATCCACTCTTCCTATACTACTTCCACCATTTAGTTAATTTACAATATATGTTATATATTATATAACATGTTGGACAAATTTATATTATTTTTTGTTTCAGAATGTGCTTTTGTTAAACTGTTTGGTTATACAAATCATACAACTAGAATAATCTTTTAATTATATTTTTAAAATGTCGTTTGATGGGGGAGGAGGAGGGGTGGAGAGTGAAGGGGGGAGGGGGGTGATCCAGAGTCGGGACAACCATCCTACTACTGACCATATAGAACAAAATGGACAATCTAAAATTGTGTATCTTTATTCCATGTTCATATGAAATACGTTTAATAATTTTAATAATTTTAATATAGGAACATTTTAAAATGAATAAATCATAAACAGATAAAATGATTAAAAAATATCCATTAAATACAACCAACTAGACAGTTGGAGCTTCAATTATGAAGAATAACTGTCCTACATTATATGCAATAAGACTATTGTTACAATGCCTGTACACTTACTATAACGTGTACTGCATAAAGTACTGTTTAACGCGCGAGAGCATTACTTTGATCAAGGAGTTATTGTTATACTTTCGAATCTTCTACCATTTAACGCGAAAGTGCTTTTACTACTACATAAAATAATCCTCCAGAAATCGAATACTATAATTAAATTGAAAATACATTTGGAAATATTAATATTGCACAGATACCGACGGAACGAAATTCCGAATTGACATATTGCATGGATATATATCAATCAACGCAGGATGTGGAACATTAAATTTTTTTTTTTTTAATTTAGTCACAGGTGAGAATTCTATACAGTCAGATGAGGAACCATCAATAATATCGATAAAGGATACGATGTAGGACGAATCGACACTTCTGAATACAACTCTGGAGGAAATACAGAAAAACCTACAGGAAGAATCGACATTAAAAGATTTGAAACATAAAGTAGGCCTACAAGACAAATTGATAAATACATTGAACTATTTTATTATATAAAAAATGACGATGCAATAATGGAATGAATTAAAGAAGTGGTCGATAAAATTCAAGCAGATACTTATTTTCTCACCTATAATTCAACTCTACGGGAAAATGTCAAACGATGTTGATACATATTTGACAACAGAGTGCGTGATGCTTTGGAATCAATTAATAACTTTGATCAAATAATGATAATAATAATAATAATAATAGAACAAACAGGCTCAATATAATATATCCAAAATTGTTACAGCATCGCAATACGGCAGCGGACAAAAACATGACCACCATTCACTGCAATAGCTACAAATTTAACTGCAGAATTCCATTTCTATTTGGCTAATTGAATTGTGAAATAAGGGTAAATAAGTAGGGTGTAAATGAGAGCTCGTGATTTATTTATAGCCTATAGGCTAAATTACAAAGTTGTGTTTTCAGATACCTTACTACGTTGGTTTTCTTTATGTCCATTCGGTTTGTCAGTGATTTTTTGTTATATATTAAGCCATCTTAACTTGAAAAAATTCGCTAGTCTCAAAAATAGGATCTTTTTAATTTCTGTTAGCCAACAATAGCCAATAGTAGGGCAGACACTTATTTTTTCTTGATATTTTTAAAATCCTAATGGAATGCATTAAATGTTTATTGCAATGTATTTATTTTGCTTTTGTAAAAATACATTTTTGTATATAGATATAATGTTCCATGACTGCAGTCACCCCGCAACCATGTGGTCTTTTCAAATTCCCTTCTCGAAGAACTGACAATATGTATAAATTTATTTTATTGAAAATTACAATGTTGCTGAATAAAGTAAATGTATAATATTTATTTATACAGAAAGTATACTGTTTATATTTACAATTCTTTATCTAAATATGAGATATAAATAATTATTATTATAATCCAAGTATTCCTATATAATATCATGCATACACAATGTATATAATGATTTTTGCAAACATATATAAGCAAAGCTATAGAATACCTGTGGTTATTCCTTTATTGACTATACTAAGTTCTTCTGCAATTAGAGCCGCCATGTCATCCCTGCAGGGATGACATAAACTTCCTTTCGTGATGATTTTGGTCGACCACTTCCACAATTTTGATCACAATATGATGATTCCCATCCTTGAAATGAATTTACCATGTGCTAGCAATTAAACATGAACCCAATTAATGTAATTCAATCTTGACTCCAAATTACGGTAACCGCATCGGAGTTATTATGTCCCTTTTGTCCATTATGCCTTAAAGTTTCAACAGTTTAAATTTATTTAATAAGTTGATTAAGAAGGCCGTTTATGTATGAACGTATGACGTTCACATTTTTGTGAAATATACTCATATACTTATATATGTCTAACATATGTATTCAATATGTCTTTTATAAGACTATGAATAAATTCACATGTTTTATTGTTTTATTCAAAAATTTTGATTTTCGCACTATTTATACCGCGTTTAGTAGATTCTTTCATATACTAAATTTTTTTTTTTATGTGTGTTTTCATATTTTAAAATACAACTATTTTACAAAATAAAAATAACTCTACATTAATTCATATGTTAATTACAAAGTAATTAATATTATAATACTGATAATAATTATCATGTTTTATATATTTTTTTTATACCATAAACATATAATTTATTTAGTATTATATCTATATATGTAATAATATATAAGTCTAAGATTTTTATTTTTTATTTATCATAGTTTATTCTAGTTTATTTTTTAATAGTTTATCAAAGATAAATTTAATTAATGATTAATTGATAACGTAATTGTTAGTTTAATTAAAGCATTGCAAATTTTGTTGTTTCTAAGCAACGTATATAATACCGCAAAATATAATAATTGCAGTTTATATTGAATTTTCTGAGTGTAACGTGTAATTTTTTTTATATTTCAATTTGTTAAACATTTTTATAATAGTTAATTAAGTAAAAAATAATATTTTTCAATAATATTTCTCAAAATATCTATAGCATTTCCAATATGTAGTTTTAAAAAAAATTAGTACATTCATTGTCATTGTCATTGACATTGGCATTGCTTGTTCTAAAAATTGCTACATGTTTTGGATTATAAAAATCATACAGTAAATAAAAGGGATATCACTGTTAAAAAAAATGATTTAATAAAATCATGTTTTTTGTGCAGGTGATTACAAAACAAAAGTATATAAATATTTAAAAATTATATTTTCATGTAAATATTAATTTCATAATGCCATAGGTTACACATCAAAACGTCACAATGACATCACATCACCACAATGTCAATGTAAGTCATAACATCATCACATCAAAACGTCACCATGACATAATGTCACCAAAACGTCACCATGACATAATGTCACCAAAACATCAAATTCATAATATTTTTAAAAATTTTAATACAATTATTTCTTTATTTATATTGATATAATTATTAAATGGACAAACTCTAGACAGACAAATATCACTATCAGAATCATTTTTATTTAATATTATCTATTTTATCATAGTGACATTATGTTGTAGTAACATATTGACATGACACCATGCCATGCCCATGGCATGCCCAATATGCCCAATATGGTAAGTTATGAACCTTTTATTATGGTGATATTTTGCCATAGTAATGTTTTGTCATGTATTCTTTTTAATATTAGTTAACTGAAATAATTTTAAATCATTCAATAAGTTTTATTATCTAAACAATTCTTTAGCCAACTTTATTTTTATTTAAAATAAATGATAAGTAATTTTATATTAAAAAAAAAAAATTTTATGTTATAAACTATACCTTTTAATTTAACTATACTATTTTTATATTCCAAAACATATATCAATTTTAGAACAATGTTGTATCTATGGTTTTAAAAATATATTCAGGGCTATAGCTAGTAAAGAGGCAAGAGGGGACATTTTTTGTTTCCTTTAAGATTTAGTTCTTTTTAAAAATGTTTCACCCCTATAATGGGTTGAATGACCTACAGCCCCAGCCACTTCTAATGCCGCCCCTCCTATTTTTTTTCATAATTTTGCATATAACTATTTTAAAAGTTATAATTATTTATTTCCATTAATTAATTACTTCATAATGTTAAATTAAAATATATTTAGATGTGTTTCAATGCATCATAAACTCAAATTTGTATGATATACCTATGTCAATTTTATTGAATAGAATCAGATTAACACACATTGCCTATAACTTACTGTATTATGCAATAATTGGTCCACTCTATCTATATACATTATACCCATCTACCTACAAGTCACAAAGAGAAACATTAGGTTTGTCTGTAGATATACATAACTGGCACTAGGCTACCTACCTAACAAAGATAAACCTTAGGCTTGGATACACATAAGCAGCATAGAGGGGTATGAGATAACAAACATGGGAAGTGAATTCCTATTGGTCAGGTAAGTAAGCAACAACATAACATTATGTCATTATGTTTTCATTTAAGAAGGTTATTTAGTAACAAAGCAAGAACTAAACCTCTCTTGACAGTTAGACATCATCAAGGATGTCTCTAATGGGCTCAGCAGGATCGTGACTGGACCTTGGAACAGTGGAGATGATGTTATTTTTCTGTTGAGTCTCCTGTCCATCTGGTAGCCTCCTCTCACAGGCACTATATAAGGCGAAGAGGTGGAGCAGCCTTAGAATTGCAACATATTCAACCTACTGTGCATCGAGCAAGTGGAAAGCTGCAGGTTTAAGGGCTTTTAGTCAGAATGGTCAGAATATTCTAGCCAGAATCCATTCAAAATCATCTTCTGCCTTTGAACCTCCCCCAAAATGATATGATCTTCCAACAAGACAATGCAACTTGCCATTCAGCACACACAACACAGAGGTTCCTTGAGGGGAACAATGTGAAAGTTCTTCCTTGGCCTCCAAACATTACCATGGTTAACATTACCTTGGTTACCAGACATTAATCTTATTGAGAACCTCTCGGACATCCTTCAGCAGCATCTTGATTGCCTTGAAATCCATACTATGGAAGATTTGTGGACTGCAGCTCAACGAGAATGGCATGCTATTCCCCAGCAGGTGATCACCAACTTGATTGAGTCGATGCCAGGACAAATGGCTGAAGTCATTGCAGCTAGAGGCAGCTTCATTCCATATTAGCATTTTAGTGCTTTTCCCCACCTTCCCCATTTTACTTTGAGAACGTGATAATGCCCCTTTTCAGGGCCAACACACATTGATTGATCACTTAAACACATTAAACATGTGATATTTAATTAATATTGATAAATTAATTAACAGAAAATAAATAAATATAACTCTAAAATGATATATTTGCAAAAATATGTAAAAAAATAGCAGGGCATGTTAGAAGTGGCCAGGGCTGTATTTAACACCTTTTAATATTCTTTCCTCCTCAGTAAAAATTCCTAGCTATGGCCCTGTTATTATTAAATGTATTTTATAATAAATATTATTATATACAACTATACTAATAGTATGCATTTTTATACTGAATGCCCATCTGGGATACTGTACTGGATCTACTTACAATTTACATAGTCATACCAGTATAATATCCATTTATTTTCTGTGCTCAGGGACATACCCACCATTCTGTTTGATCTGGACAACTTTTTAGCCAGAAATTTTTTTTTTCACTTTTTTTTTACCAGGATAGTATTACCAAAACCCTAACCCTTCTGTTAACTGCACCATTCATAACTTGATAGCTATATCACTGGTACTAGAGATAATTTTAAGGAATTAGAGTGGGTCTACTTACAATTTACATAGCCATACCAGTGTACTGGGTATGCATATATTCATATATTGCATATATTCTCTGTACTAGAGATAATTTTAAGGAATATGCATAAGTGTGCTGAAGTATATCAGTTTAATTTAAGTTTAAATATATTCATATATAAAAATAAAAATAATTTATTTTTATAAATAAATACCTGTCAACCATACCACATTTTTTGCTTGTCCCAGTTGTCCTGGAAATATGTTAAAATATCTCTTAATCTTACAATTAATAGAGTCACATTGAATATAGTGTAAATCTGCCATTTTCATCAATTTCCAGCTACCTTTCTTATGCATACATTTAATTATAATCTGTTTTTTTAGGGACCCAGAATAACAAAGTCATTAAAAAAAAGAAGTACCCCCCATGTCCCAAATTTTCACACTCCTTAGTTAGCAGGTATGTAAAAATAAAAATTCAATTTAAAGAAGTCTCTTGATTGATTAATTAAAAGACTTCAAGCATTCTATATAAACTGTTTATTTTGTTATTCCAAAGCCACTTATAATTTATTTATAAATAATATCATCTATATATATAAAATTAATATTAGTATAATATTATAATAAACATGAACAAGGGACATATTAAAAATTACTGTAATACTGAATAATCTTGAAATATATAAATACACTTACAACTATTTGATTTATGCTATATTAAATGTAATATTTATTGATTTTGTTTATACCAATGCATTTAGAAATAGTGGAATAGTACAAGAAATGGAGTTAAGTAAAGATCATTATATATGTAAAAGCATTACTGTTTAAATAGTAAAATAATATAAATAAATAGTATTTTAATTGCTGATTGCCGATATGGTGATTTAAAATCACAATTTTTCTAAAATATACCATTTGATTTTCATAAAAAAATGATATGAACATCATAAACATTAAAATACATAAAAATGTTATCTATGCAAATCCATATTTATTAGTTGTGACCAAAACTGCATCAAATCACACCCACCCCCCTTTTCCTTGTGTAGCCAAGGGGAGGAGGTAGAAAAAAAAGAGAAAATAAGGGTGAGTTAAAAGAGAAAAATTAATTGGGAGGATGAGGAAAAGGAGAAAAAAGGGAGGGGGAAGAAAGAAAAAAAAGAGATAGGGGAACAAAAAATGGAAAAAAGGAAGGAGAGGAGAATATGGGTTCAAATAGGAATTCTTGCCCCTGCAAAAAACTGCTGGGCAGATATGGTTGTGACTCTAATTCAACAGACTCAAATCTTGCTTTTCTTAGTTGCTTAACTCTATTGTGTTTCAAAATACTGCCTAAAGTATACAGTGTAAATTTTAAGGTATACATATTATATATATATATTAAATAGAACAATATATAAGAAATATTAAATTATGTATATAAAGTATATGTACATATAAAGTTTAATTTATGTAAGGTATAACAATATTTTAGAATATTGTCACTTTATTTACATTGTGTTTTCAACCACTGTTGAAGTATTGCCAACTTTATTGAAATTCGCAATTTTTGATTTGAAAACCTAATGTACCAACTTCTTTCTTACCAATATTAACACTGATTTATTAAAGCTATAGTTAATCAAATGTTTAATCACACCCAAACGTTATACATTGCAATTAATCAATTGAGTAAAATGTCTCTCTGGACTTGTATTAAAAAATAATACAACTATTTATATTTTTCACAATTTGATTAATGTCTCACCATTGAGTTTTGTAATATATTTTTTTATTCATATATTCAGTATAGTAGTTATATTTTTAAAAATACACATATTACATACTTAAGTACAGAAATCCTAGCCCACTTATTGCAGACTTTTATGTTTCCTGAATAAAATTTAATTTTATGATTTTAATTAATTAGCCTTTATTAAGTGTTTATATAATTTTGGCTATATTGAATGTTATTCAATATTCTTAATGATTTTAACAGTATTTATCTATCAAAATGAGTTTTTTGAATAAAGCTAATTCCCTATTTACACACATTACACTTTAAAAATATTAATGTTGAATGTCTTAAATATAATTGTGCCATATTATTGTTTATTTCAACTTTGATATTGTTTATTTTCGTTTTCCTCATTAGTAATATTCCTAATTAAAATTTTATACTCAGTTTGTTATATTTGGTAATGTTTGTATGCATTATTATGATTTTGCTTGTTTTTTTGTTCTATTTATAATATCTTACCTAAATTTGATTAAATCTTACACACTTGTTGGGGATAATATATATTTAAATTATACTCTTTATTATAAACCCAAACTTAAGCTTTTTTGTTATGCTGCACTTTCCATATCTAACAATTCGGTAATACATTAATCCCTATTTCAATGTGCCACTTGACCACTTCAATTCTTAAAGTTTTATATACTTGCACCGAAGAGGTACCCATTGCGTTTTTTAATGATATTAAGATTTTTTATTTCTTTTTGTATTAATTGATAACAATTCTAGTGATAAATTTAATGGCTACTTATAGCTTAAACATTGTTGATCTTCTTTAAAATTGTTGTGAGTGTATCAACTACCATGATGTATAATACAGCTTATATACACTGCTGCAATTTATTTTATGATAATAACATCTCATATCATTTATAATTTTGTATCTATTATATTTGTATTTAATTGTATTTAGAAAATGATCACATAACTGTCAAACTTGTTTAGATAAATTTATGAAAAGTTTTATAATTTCAGTATTTATAGAAAAGGTTACAATAGTTTTGCAAATATTGTGTTACAGATAAACAACATATACATTTTGTAACAGTTCACCACCATCATGTTATATTGTTCACTTTACTTAATAGATTATTTCCACTTGATCTGTTAGAGTTAGTAAATATGCGTGTTTGTCGTTCACCTTGTTTTTATTTAAATAATGATATTTATTTCGTTTTTATATTTCGTTATATCTATTTGTTTGTCATTTGAGATATCCACCAACGTTGGAAACTTTATTGCATATGTAAAATGTTGTGACAGTTGTTTTAAATGTGATGACAATATAATTTCCAATTGTAAACCCAATTCCAACTTTCTAAATTACACTGTAGCTTACTTGGTTTTAACAACTATTTTTTTATTAGGTGTAAACTAATAGAATAAAGATGGTTTGATTTGACCATATTTGGCAGTTGCTTTTATCATTACTTATTCTTTCTTACTTTTAATTTTATTTGTTTTGCGGTGGTGTTGTGGAATAGAATGTTGTCATTTACTATTAAACATTTGTCTAACTATATTATGACAGGTATTTTTGTAATCTTACGTTAATAATAGAAAATGTTTAAGTGTATCTAAGTATATTTAATTTTAATATTTTTATTATTATTTAACCAGTGTTAATAAATGCTAAAGCAATGGTTGAAAATTTTCAATAACATATTTAAGCTAAATATAATTTGGAGTTAAATATAAAGTTACAAATAAATTTATAATACATTTTTAACTTGAACGCTCTTCTTTTAATTTTTTTGTAACATTATGCAACTATAGAGATCAACATGCACCAACCTATGTGGACTGTGTATGGCCACCACTATTTTGCAATTTATATGAATCAATTTATAATGTTATACATTTTATGAAAAAATGAAGGATTAAGACTATAATAAAAGACTTGAATAATAATTTCAACATTTATTCAATATTGGCACCATAAACAGCATTTCAAAGAAACAAGCACTGACATGGATTCACGAAATATATCTCTAATTTCAGACACTGATAAGACCCTGACAACATGTACGATTCATATACCGGAGGAAGTTATTGTCAAGCTTCCTACTCCAACTCCGAAGCGGTGGAACTGTGCATGCGGGCCGGTCCACAGTACCCCACAACGAATGCAGCCCGCAGAATACGTGCGTCGTCAGCACCCATGAAGCGTCCATCATTTGAACCACGCCCGCCTACCGCTTCCAGTAGTTTGAAGCGGCCGTGCACACCCTTTGCCGGTAAGCGGATAGTGGTTTGATACATATAGTACAAATTATAAATTGTTTTCTAAATAATTTTTTAAAATATTGTCAATTAGTTCTCTTTTAAAAAGCAAATTGGTAAAAATAAATTGTTTAATAGGTTCAACAAAAGAAAGCAGAAGGCGAAATATTCACCAATATGTAGATTAGAACATGTTTTATTCATTTTAATATCAGAATTATGATATAAGTTTGTAATAGAAATGACTACTCAGTGTTACATATAGGTAAAGTTTATTTTATTGTTAAAATAGTTTAGGTGTTTTATTATTCTTTTCGAGTTGATAATCATCGCTAACTGTACAGGGTTTTGAGGTTAACTAACAGTTTAATAGATAAAACAAATAATTGAAACATATTTATTGATAAATAATTGTCTAATATTTTAGCCAATATTATAGATATTTGAAACAAGTTTTCTAATATAAATATGCTATTAACAAATAAATATAATTTTTAATTCAAAACTCACCGCACGCCGTATATTTAAATACAACATTTTTTGGTTGTATCACTAACAATTGTCATGTTCACGAAATACGTGTAGGCTACAACATATTTTAATTTTACGGCTTATGTAACAATGCCTGTGTTTATATAAGACACACTGGTCGGTAGAGGTATAAATTAGGTTCAATAAAAACAAATTGATTTTAATCAGTGAGTTTGTTTGTCTTTCTTTCACATCTTCAATTTTGCTGTATTCTTAATCAGATTTCACAGCAAACACATGCTTCTACAACATTTTCAATATCATTTTTTGGAATAAATTTTACATTTTTCATGAAGAATCCAAAAGTTTTGCGTTAAAATTTTCCTTGCTTTGTATCGTATAAAAATTGTTATGATAAACATTGCTTAGTTATAGACCGAGTCAAAAGTTACACGGTAAAATATTCCATATCTTCAACCAAGCTCAACAGAGCTGTAATAATCCCCCTTCTCATCTAGCTCGCAGTACGTCTGGCTACTCAGGTGCCGGTGCCTTCGTACCATCAAAGGGAAGGGCTATGTCAGCCTACTGTTCTCTCGAGGACCCTAATCTCTCGGAGTACTTTGAACGGAAGTTTGGTGCCCCCTCAAGTCAATCGGCGATCTGGCGCCTCCACCAGCCATCGGAGGCCGAGATGTTGGGTTTGCGACGGGCCAATTCAGTCCCGAACGGGCTGGCCCACCGTAGACCAGTGCTCTATAAGGTGGCGGTCACCACTTCTGATGTTAAGGGGGCTGGCACCGACGTTCCGGTAAGTTGGTTTATGAGACTGTTGTACAAAGCCGGTTTTATTTATTTTATTTATATTGTATTTTTATGTGTCTCTAATTTAAATATTATCCAAATATCAATAATACAATCAATAAAAAGAATGGTTATTCGATTACCACATTTAATACGTTACCATTATAATAAGTGGCGACGGTATGCTTATACGTCGCCAAATTAATGTATAAATTGGTGTATGTTATATCTACTTTTTACTAATGTATTTTAAATTATATATTTTTGTTTGATACTAATTTTTCATTGTATGCGACCATAATTTAAAAACTTATGTAAAAAACTTTTTATCTTTAGAAAATGGCTTTGTATAGTTTATAGTTTATGAGAAATAAGGTAATAACTATTCATTAAATATTATGTAGCACTTCTTAATATAGTTTCCCTATTTAAACATATTTTATGAATGTATTGCCATCGGTTTTTCTATTATTTAGAAATGTTAAAGAAAAACAAATAACCGTAATACTATTTTTTTACTTAATATTTACAACATGCGCTAATTTTTAATGTAGCATATATAGCAGTTTATGAATCTTGCATATAACATGTAATGTTGAATTATCTTGTACGATTAGCATCTAGAAACTGTGTTACTATGGCAACAGTTGTAATCGTTTTTCTCATCTATACATTTTGTACCAGTTCTTTTTGCATTGTTAACTGGCACACTGTTATATATTATACTGCATTATACAAAAGTAATGATAACAAGATTTGCTTTTCTGTTGAACAACAATATTTAGATAAGCAATGTTTAACTCTGTTCTTGTTTCGGAAGAAGTAGCTCGAAGATTCTGTGCAAATATGTGAAGATATATAGCCTATAAATGTCGGCACACTGGAACTAATCGAAGGGGCGCTTCATATACCACTGTTAAGTATAGATTTAGCTAGTCTAAAATGTTTTGATGCATCTTGAATAAAACAAGACAATCTTTTAACTAACTATAATTATTATAAAAGTTTATTTTTAGAGAACAACACACTTTAAATAGAATACTTACATCTACTCTTTTTTTTATGGAAAGATGCCATTGAATAGAAATAACTTATCTACTAGCTTTTATGAAGTTGTAATGATGGTCTTGGTGCCTCTTTAAAAATAATAAGTACACTATAACTATGTTAATTCTAAATATAGTAATGACGTATGGCTTCACAAATTTAAAACCACATCAATATACTGCTTTTTTAATTCACTTTGAAATTTGTGTAATGAAACATCTGGAATACAGTCAGATAGAGTTAATACAATAAAATTATATATTTTAAAATATTGCCTTACAAGAGACACTGACCAACAATTCTATTGTATTTGACATTGTAGCTATACATTAAGTAGTGAACTAAACTCGAATGTGTTCTTTCGTTTTCTCTCCTGTATAGGTGTTTATCACCATCAAAGGGGAATACGGCGTTCTTCATCGAACACGTCTCGCGAAACGGTCCGGAAAGACACAGAAACGGATTCCCTTCAAGTTCTCACCCGGGAGCACTCACATTTTTAAACTTACTGAGCTCGATCTCGGCAACATACGGTCTATAGTAATTGAGGTATATTTTATATTTTTTATCGTTAACAGCTATTATATATTTGCTTACCGCATAGAGTTTACTTTCAATTTGTATTAATCGGAATTTTACAAGTAATTGCAGAATCTTTGGAGCAATCAGCTAAAACTAAAAAGCGTTTAAAATAAATATCTTCTAAAATAGTGAGATAACATTTATACCAATATATAATCAACTGAGAAGCTTGATAAGATAAAATATTATTCTATTGCCCTTATATATTAAAAAGAAACGATAATTCAAAAGTATATTTAAATAATATAATGTAGAGTTTTGATTAATTAAGTTTCTTATTCACATTATCTTTTAAGATAATAGAGTAACTTATTTAGAAACGTCGGTTAACCCATTCTTTCCAGCACGTTGGTAACCAGGAACGGGATGGCTGGCTACTGCAAAATGTAGAAATTCTAAATTCCTCCAACAAGAAGACCTGGATGTTCATGTGCAACCATTGGCTGTCGTTGTATCACGAAGACTGTCAGATCAGCAGGGAACTCTTTGGAGTCAAATCCACTAAAACCAGTGAGTTCATCTATTTTTTAAAAGGTTACATTGAAATGTGAAAAATGTAACTATCGATTTGTAGACTTTCGATACTTACGATATTTGATTTTGAATCTGCTGACCTTAACCACTTCACAACGGGCTATTTAAAAAATAAGTGTATCACACCAGAGCAGCGGGCGCTTTTCTGCTATGAACTAAACTGCCCAATTGGTTATAAATAAACTATGTATAATCTTTTTTTGGGATAAATTATTTATATTAGATTATCCCCAACTGTCTCTCCTTATTGTTCAATTCCAATTTTTTGGACCGCTCATTTTCTATTTGAGATTATACCAGAATGTTTCCACATTTATTTATTAAAAAATATAAATACTTGGTTCAATCTGGCGTTTATTGTATCTTAAAATATGGTTGATATATAGCACAGCACTGGAATAAGTCGAAATAGGATCGAAATACACTCGGGAGCTTCAATATTTATTATCTTTATTCCATTCACTCACACGAGTAAATTAATGCTTATTTAGTAAAACATGGAGTACAAATATCTGTTCTACTTCTATTTCATATGGCTCGCAATACTTTCGTTATATATTACAGTTCAATTTGCATAATCCGGATTTTCGTGTGAACTTGATGATTCTTATAATCATGATATTCGTCAATACCGAAACGATTTAAACTTTTTGTTTAGATATTGTTTAATTATGACCAGAAATTGGTGTTGTAGACCTATTCAGCACTTTTTACTCTTTGGCTAAAATGCTAACAACTCTTTCGGACAACTCTAACAACTCCTCCCACAACCCAGAGTACGAGATCGTAACAGTGACAGGCGACGTGCCTGATGGCGGTACTGACGCCCGCGTCTACATCACCCTCCACGGACGCACCGGCGTCACGCCGAAGCTGGAGCTCAGTAAGCCCTCGGCCCGCGCCGTGAGTTTCAGGATGGGCTCGAGCGACAAGTTCCTGGTGAAGGCGCCCTGCGTCGGCCCGATCACCAAGCTGCGACTGGAGCACGACAATTCCGGCAGCGACCCGAGCTGGTTCCCCGAGCGACTGGTCATCACGGATGTGAAGCATCCCAAGTGGCGGTTCTACTTCAACTGTGGCGAGTGGCTGTCGAGGCAGCACGGCGATGGGGCGATTGTCCGGGAGCTCCGGGGATCCAGGGACCCGCTGGGCATTCCGAGAAGTGAGCGCTTGCATACGGTTGGCAACTTTTCGGAATGTATACTTTAGTTAACCAACGATTATTTTAATTATAATCATGCAATAAGTCTTCATTAACAAATATATATTTAGACCAATACAAGCTAATGGTTATATATTATATTATGTAAACTTTTTAGTCAATAGTGGCCGAGTGTAATTAATTTTTTTTGCGAGATTAAATTCTATATAATATTTTTTGTCTTGTTTTTTGTGTTCACTCTACGACTGTAAATCAATGTTCAAATGATTGAAAGACTTCAATCAAAAGATTTTAGGCTTCAATGTATATGTTACCGGTTATGTGAATTTTTATTCTTTGTTAAAATCACAATATAAGAAAACATTTTTATATGATCAATTTATATGGATTTATATAGCAAACTTTCGCCTGCATTTTTATTAGGTCCATTAATTTTTTTATCATTAATTTTTCTCTCAGATATATTTTCTCTATAACTACTCTCCCTCTGTCTATTCGCCTCTTTTGTCATCATTTCACAATGTTTACCAACAAAGTTAATAGACATGCAATTATTTATAATTGTAGATATGTATTTACATGTGAACCAAGTCGCAATCGAGGGTACATTGTTCAATATTTCAAAAAATAGATTACTCAAAATTGTTTAATAATGTTAGATTAACGGTCATGGTAGAATCCTTATTTATTGTTTATTATATCTCTCTGGAAACTCTTTCTATAACGAAATATTAGCATCCTAATATAAGTGAAACGTGCGAGTCTTTATTTTTTGCTAACTTCTGGTCCATAAAATTGAAGCACTTAGAAATGCATATTACAAATGTGAGTAACCTGATCCTAGTGATAATCAATGGGGGAGGGGGGGTGGCTTGTAATCATCCTATGTGCTGGCGTTAACATTGGATAGGAAATAAATGGGATATCTGGTCTGAGATGGTTCAATATTGTCTATGAAAGAACCGTAAAATCATTAGCATGTGCACTGTAGTGTACGGAATATTTAATGCAACACCCTGTTTCGTATCCTTCACGCCAACTCCTGACCCAATCAATATCGCATTGCCGCCCCCCACCCCCCGCCCGCCCAGACACTCAGTACAAGGTGACGGTGTACACCGGGAACCGGAAGGGGGCGGGTACGGACGCCGACGTCTTCATCCAGCTGACCGGGGAGTTGGCGGCTGGCCGCGAGGAGCCACTGAGAGGTCACTTCAAGCGTGAAGGGATCAACGAGTTCACGCTGCAGCACAAGAAGCAGCTGGGACCACTCTTCAAGCTCCATCTGAGACACAATAACACCGGCTTCTCGGCGGACTGGTTCGTTGATAAGGTGACCCATATTTAATAACCTAGATGTACTTACTATATTGTTTAGCCAACATTGTTTACTCATAAAAACATCGAGAAACCTTTGCTTTTAGTATCACATTTATTAGGCTACGGATTTCTTTACTTAAAATAAAATCACAACGTTTAGTGAATTTGAATAGAAATTAAGAACTCATTTCTTCACTTCACATTTATGTTCACTTTCGTGAGCTTGTCACTTCTGTGACCTTCTTTTATTCACTTCTTTTTATCTTTCTCTCTTTTTACGTCACTTATGTTGATACTATTTTGGCGAGATTATTTGTTATTGTCTGTCTCTGCTTTTTTTAAATATATTTGTATGTTTATTTTAGCTCTTGCTGACATTGCACGGCTATACGAGGCACTTTTATCTATACATACCGATATTATTATTGTTATTAATAAGAACTGAGATATTAATAATACTGAGAAATAAAGCAGGGAAATCGGAAAATCTTGTCAAACAGTCAAGATAACCTTTTTTGATTATAATACCGAGAAAAAGTTAATTGTTTCATTTCTTTCAATTGTTGTATACTTTTTTTTGTCAAATGGAAGAATTGACCACTGTGCGTCTCTATTTTAAGTGTATTACATTAATGTATATTTATAGTTAGAATATTTATTATTATTAATTTATTAATATTCATTATGCTACAGTTTTATAATTCAAATTTCGACTAAAATCTAGTTAAATAGAATTATATTGAAACATCACATTTTTATTTTAAAAAATATTTTAGAAAAATCACAAAGTTAAATGTATAATAATTTGAAAAATTGTCAATATCAATACTAATCAGTGACTATCCGGGAATGTGGCAATGATAGTAGCGTAAATACCGTTATCGTGATATATATGTTAACTTATACTGCAACTACTTAAAATGCACATAGACTGTTGTATCTTCTCAATTTGAACCCCGAAAAGGCTCAAGAGGGGGAAGGGAGTCATAGTGATCGTTGACCCCTCCCTTATACATTTCGATAACATTTTCTTGTGGTTGTCCGCTATGAAATTATGTTCGCAACAGTTTATTAATATATAATATATTGATTATGACTGCCTCACAGATAAAGCCGATTATTGATTTATTGATCAATTTTGTTTACTGATTTTTTGATAATTTCAAGTAAAATTTGGGTACTGTGATGCAAATTAACAAAACTTATATAATATACACACATATGAAAGTATCTTTGTCTATACTGTATATATTATACAGTTGTAGATGTCAAGCCATATTTTGTATTGAAACATTATTCAGTTCATCACGCGATTTGAGTATTTAAAAAAAAAATTATGTTAATTAATTACCGTTATTAAATTATTTACTTTAATTACTGTTATTTGTTAATTTTAAGAGTAATTAAAGGAGTCATTCACGTCTGAAAATTTGTTCTATCTTGATAAAGTGTATATTTATATATAATTACGATATTAAATTTTCATTTATTCATGTCATGTAATGAATCATTTTCTGCAGTTTTTCTCCTCTCTGCAGTGTTTGTTCAGAAATACACAATGATTTATAAATTAAAAATATGTTAAAACTAACCTTGAATATAGAAACAAAAGAAGAAAGACGCACACACGAAATTGACACAAATTGACATACAACAATTAGCAAATTGATTTACTTGCCTTATGGAATATATTAATTAACAACCAAATGACGTAAAAAGCTCGTCACTTATATAACCTTTGTTCACGTGAAGTTCATCTTTATTACAACAAAGGTTTTCAGAAGTTTGTGTTTCATGTTGTTGTTATTGGTGAGTTGTTAAGGCGACAAAATGTTGTCTGTTTCAGAAGTTGTTAATTCTTTCTCAACTTCAACTCTTTCCAGAAAGATGATTGAGGAAAACCTTTTTATTTTTCTTCTCCATATGCGAGATAAACTTATTTACTATCAATTTTAATAAATTCAAAGTTTAGTTATCTATTATTAACGTGTATTTGAGAATACGGTTTGAATTGGAGCTTCTTTTCAAAACTTTTTTTCAGTTTAGGTAGATAATGAGTTGAGTTAGTCTAATAGTGCCTGTTTTTATTCTACAATTGTTTAACATCTGAAACGTTCTTCAAATAAATTGTAAGCTCAACTTTTAATTGAAAATTAAAATAAATCTCTCAATGTTTTTAATGAATTAATATAATCGATACATTTCCAAGTAGAAACATTTGTAAAATAAATTTGATTGAAACGCTTATTGAGTTAAAAAATTGTCACTCAAAACAAATTGCTTATATTATTGTCATTTACAACCTATTGAAACACATATCCACGTCTTGTTATCGTCTATTTATTGACCGTTGTAATTATGTTAGTCTATATTTATTATATATTTTTTCATATTTATATGTACAGTTTTACTGAAATGTACTGCGTTTAAATTTTTTTGTCCAATTTTCGGCATGGATCATCAACATGTAGCAATACATATTATATGTCTACAAAAAGTGAAAACAAACAAAAAACGCCTCTTCTACTGTTGCCAGGTGATTGTGGACGATATGGCAATGCACAAAGTCTACGAGTTCCCCTGCGATATGTGGTTCGCTATCAACCAGGGCGATGGGAAGATCGCTCGGGACCTCATCTGTCGGTCGGGGTCTGGAGGGTTCGGGGGAAAGAGTAAGCCGCTGAGTTGATTGAGTGTTTCTGCGTAAAAGTATTTCTTTTGTTGTACAATATATATCATCTATCAGTATTTCAAACTAATGTTGGATACTATAGATTAGAAGTAAGTTTGAATTGATTGATAAAATTGGTTAGTTAACATCATCTGCCTATTACCGTAATTTATTTATTTGGTAAGTGAGTCAGGAAAGAACATCAATTCACAACCCTAAACATTTCTTATCTATCTGGAATATGCCAGTTAAGAAATTGCTTTCTTTTGATAAATGAATGGTGCATTTATAAAATATGAAATTTAATTACACTTTACAATAAATTAATAGAATGTATATAGTAAATAGAATTATATATTGTCAACTAGCCATGAAATCCAGGTGGCCCTAACAATTATCGTTCACCATAAACTGTACTACAAAGTCGTAAATTCCATTTAGCTACAATTTATTTCATGTTTATCATGATATGTTATTCGCCATAGTTTCGTTTTTATCGTTCGAATCAGCACAATCGCGGGTTTGGAGACTCACTAATCGTAGCTAGTCAGATATCACCTCTACCGTGTTACTATATCTAACAGTCCCGCCAGGTGGCGCCATGTACGAAGTCAGCGTGCGGACCGATGATCGACCCAACGCCGGCACCGCGGCCAAAGTCTACGTCATGCTCCACTCGGGAGTGGGCGCCAAGCAGCATGTCAGTGCCCGAATCTGGCTCAAGAATGGTGACTTCCAGCGGGGCCGCACCGACCTCTTCAAGTTCCAGGTGCCCGACATGGGCTCTCCGCTCACCAAGCTCACCATCGGGCATGACAATTCGGGCTCTGGACCGGGCTGGTTCCTTGATCATGTGAGTTGACTTGAGGATTACACGCGGAAAATAGGGGGGAGAGCCTGTCTGGTGTTGTGTCAGCTGACACTATAGAATTCATGTTAGATAGAACTGCGTAAATTTGTTGTTGACCAATATTATTTAGAAGCAATATAGCAGGTAATTGTTTCCTTTAGTAATATTTTCAAAAGAAAAAGCAGCGTCCATTCAAAAATTCGGAGGAAATTTAACCTATTTTTCAAGGTCGTCAATGCAAAAGTAGCTAAAACAAACAAACGAGATACATTTGAAGGACTTTTAATGTTCAAATTATGCCTAATAAAAACAAATGAACGTAATTTTAGAAGGTCGATACAATTCTGAAATAAACGAATGAAAGGAATTATAACAAATTTTGATTAATTATTTATTTTACTTTTTCTAGTATTATCGTATTCATCGTGCATTTTATTGTTAGGGAATATTAATTAGGCTATGTATTATTAAACCAATGTGCAGTAAAGCTTAAATAAATACTTACACTTATTAAAATTTATTATAATATTGTATAAAAAAATTATAATTGTTTAAAAATGTTACGTTCTTTAAATTGCCATTGTTTGTTTATCTTGTTGCTGACATTGAAAAATAGTTTATTTATTCCTCCGGATTTAAGTCACAAACGTCAATCTATTTATTAACCATCTTTATTTGATATGAGGCCTTTCGTGTTCATACTTGAGGGTTATCATGATAGCAAACAGAAACAATAAGTTGTGTAGCCGTCTGTAGTATGCGGCGCTAAAGGCCTTGTATCAAGTACAAGTTGTCAAGGAGTATTTTGACGCTGCCTTTTTCTTTTTAAAATGATATTATTGATACATTTGAACAATTTTGTTTAATGTAGTTGTTAATAAAATGTTCATATTAAAATATTTCCTATATTTAATGATCATGTTGATTGTTGAACGATGCAATTGTTACTCTTTCGACAATCGTTTGGTCTTGCGATCCTTTTCATTTATTGCAGCATAGTTTAGAAATGCATTAAAATATTTTAACATTGCAACTTTCATACTACAAAACAAATATTGGAGATTGTTCTGATAATCCCGCTATTTATCAGAGTGATCATCTACGTGTTAGTTTACATGAATTCTCTATAATAATTGCCTTATAATTGCTCCATTATTCATTCAGGTATTCTAAATTATAATCTGTCTGATAACGGTCCGATAATATTGATTTTCTCTCTTATTCATTTATCTATTAATCGCTCAAATAATACCAATTATAATGATGTACGTGATAATCTACGTAATAGTCTACGTGATAGTCTACGTGATGTTCTACGTGATAATATACGTGATAATCTACGTGATAGTATACGTGATAGTCTACGTGATAGTCTACGTGATAGTCTACGTGATAGTCTACGTGATAGTCTACGTGATAGTCTACGTGATAATCTACGTGATGGTCTACGTGATAGTGTACGTAATAGTCTACGTGATAAAATACGTGATAGTCTACGTGATGGTCTACGTGATAGTATACGTGATAATCTACGTGATAGTCTACGTGATAGTCTACGTGATGGTCTACGTGATAATATACGTTATAATCTACGTAATAGTCTACGTGATATTGTACGTGATAGTCTACGTGATAAAATACGTGATAGTCTACGTGATAGTCTACGTAATGGTCTACGTGATAATATACGTGATAGTATACGTGATAGTTTACGTGATAGTCTACGTGATAAAATACGTGATAGTCTACGTGATAGTCTACGTAATGGTCTACGTGATGGTCTACGTGATAATCTACGTGATAGTCTACGTGATAGTATACGTGATAGTGTACGTGATAGTCTACGTGATAGTGTACGTGATAGTCTACGTGATAATATACGTGATAATCTACGTGATAGTCTACGTGATAGTTCACGTGATAGTCTACGTGATAAACAACCACCTGATTATTTCTCCTGATAACTGGTCTATAAATTGTTCTGATTATCGTTACTGATCCTTTGTGCACGTTTATTAATAATATTACATAACAAACCACGCAATGAATAACTTACAGGATAATCTTTCTGCTAACTTATATTTTAATCTAGATAATCTGCGCGATAACCTAGCTGATCATATATGTGACAATCGCTCTGATACCCTTCTCTTTTATATTTATCTGATTCCTGTTCATATGATCTTCTCCGTGTCAAGGTTATTGTCAACTGTGTCACGAGAGGACTCGAGCAGGTCTTCCCGTGTAATCGATGGCTCTCCAAAGATGAGGACGACCATCTGATCGAAAGAACTCTATCAGAAAATACTGCTCTGCGCAAGCAACGCGTTCAGAGTGAGTTTTGCTCTGACTTCTTCCTTCTTATATAGGTGGTTTACACTGAACCCTTCGTACGTGGACATATTTTGTAGGGTTTTCTACGTGGAGTAGAGGGTATTTTAACCCCCCCTGGAAAACAAACTTCCTATCATACGATTAAGCTGAAATTTTGTATACAGATACCTTTTAAAGACTTGTCGAGCTAATTTTATTCTCAAAAATTTAATCGATGTGTATAATTTTTATGACTTGATTATGTCATAAACTCTAGTTAGGAAAATAACCATATATGCTATATATTGATCAATATATGCTATAACTTTTGTTCAATGCAACCAATTGACTTTATTCTTTTTGAATCTGATTACAGATCACAAGATATATATTTTGTGGGTATATTTTATAATTAGAATACTTATATAAATAAGTTATAAGTAGTATATGTGCTATTTGAGTATTATTTTTAAATTGGGGATTATTTTAATAATTAATTTTATTATTCAAGTTATTCCTATGTGTATTATTTTCGATTAACTTATTTTTTCTATTAATGTTGCAAGTTTTAGCTCCTAATATTATTGGCAAGTATGAAAACCCAGGAGGGGTATAAAATAGTTTAAGAATATCATAATTTTTTCTGGTATGTAAAATATTCGAAATTACATTTTTTTAAGTTAGATAAAAGCTTTTTAGCCAGTAAGTAAAAAAATCAGGGTCATACATTATATCGTTCCATCAAAAACTTGATTTATTTGGGGAAAAAATTGGCATACCCCCCTACCACGTATGAAGGGCTAAGGTTTTATAAATAGAGCCCGTGTCTCCTCATTGTTTGCTTTACTGAGTACGTAATGTAAGTTACATAACATTTTTAATGAATATTATGTTCCCGCTAGTAATTTGAAAAGAAAATCGTATTGTATTGTATTTATATTCATATTTTATCGTATTGTTATTATCATTAGCGATCATAAATTATAGAACACAATATAATACAGTTGTTCTAAGTTCTATGTTTAAATACATTACTAATGCATGAGTACACCTTGTTCGAGCACTTTAATATTACAACATCCCATACCTTTTACAGAAGTTGAAAGTTTAATCCAATGGATTACAACGAAGGATATTATTAAAACAATTAATTCACATTTAAATTGAATCTATTTGTATTAATAATTATTATGTTTTGTTTATATTAATTACATTGCCGCTTAAGTATTTTATTCGTCGTTCGCTGTTACAGTTCCAATTGTAATGAAATTCTTGTTTAAACGCAATAAAATCAACTCTGCGTATTCAGTAATCTTTTTTGAGGATTTCAATTATATTTTACTCTAATTATTATTAAACTCAATTTTAAATTAAAAAAATGTCAACTTAAAAATAATTGTCGTTAGATGAACTCGATTTCAACACATTGAAATTCGCTACATTTTACCACTTTGTATCTCATTACATATATTGTACCAGTTATGATCAAGCCTGTTTTTCCCATTTTATATAACGCTACTATGACTCTTGATGTAGAGGGTACGTTTGCTGTGTTTATAAAGTTGAATACCTCTAATAGCTTAACTGTTGTCCGGTGTACTTATTTAATTGTTAATCATTATTTTGCCAATGCTTGGTCACATCATAGTATACTCACTATTCTCTATTTCAAATATGTTCACTGAAGATTTGGTTATCCGTTTTATCTTGCTTTTGTCATAAGTTTGTGTTTTGGCATTGGTTTCATGTATGAATTGCTTTAATTGTTATATAGTTAAATATTTTATTTAATAACTTGATTGAGAATAGGACAAAAGTATGCACTTAATTTAGCGATGTATATTTATTTTTTATAATTTATTGTCACTATACGAATTATGCATATTTAAAAATATTGTCCAAATTCATGAAACTAATTTTTAATGTTGATCCACGTACAAAATGTATCCTTATTAATGTCACAGTATATCCGTTGAGGGTGTTTCACACCGAAAATTATAACATTAAAATAATTTAATTACCATAAGCTTTATTATCAGATTATTCTTATATATATATACTGTATATATTGCTGTTAACATAAAAACCTACCTTTTATGATGTAATGCTTTAAATTAGATTGTTATGGTGGAGGAGAACTTTATAGTGTAAATGCTTTTTTATATAATTTGTTCACGTAATCTAGTTTCCATGTTGTTCGCAAATTAAACAAAATTAATAGATGAGTCGTTGTATTCAAGCTTTACTGTGTGTGAGGCGTATACTAAAATGGCTTATCTGACACCTATATTAATAGTATTTGAGTAATATGAAGCATAGAGTAAGAAATATATAGACATTTGTATCTTGTATTGATCTATTGCAGTTCAATACTACTAACTTACCTGACAGCTTTTGCAAAATAATGCTTTAAAATCTGATAGCAGTAAAATAGTTCATGTAGTAAAACAGTTTTAGATATGCAGGCAATAAAATATATTCTATAGACAACGCAAGTATGTTAAAATTGCATGAATATATTATACATATTTACTCCTAAAATCAATTTAATAAAAAATATTTAACAATACTATTTGTTTACCTATTTACAATAAATTTATTAAAATAAAACGATTTTCCATTGACGAAAATTTATAACGCAATGTATATGAAATCAATAAGAGTCAAATCTCTATCTAGTAGGTTATATCTTAATCTATGATATGAAGCTTCCCTTTAGTTGCACATTGAATAATTAAAGGCGAAACAATAAGCCTGCTGGCTACTGGAATAATGAGTAAAATATCGAAGCACAGTTTGTAAAATTACATCGTCTGAAGAGGGTGTGTAATCACTGAAATATAACGATAATTTACTCATTAATCCAGTAGCGAGGCTTATTTTTATCAACTACACAATGTTCACTGCATTCACTTGATGAATAATTTAAACGAATGTTTATATAAGTATTTATTCTATTTAAGCATTAAAATATAGAAACGTGTCTAATTACATATATTAATATATTACTAAGATTGAGTTGGTTCTATGTGAAATGGTATAGCCTCGTATTTCAAATAGTTTACGATTATATTATTGTTTAAAATTTGAGAAAAAGTTGTTATATTATTTTGTGTCATGTGTTACCTTAGTTCTTAAAACAAAACAAAATACTTTTTTTGATTAAATCGAACCATTTAAAGATTGAATTTAATCCTTTAAAATAATTTCTTTTTTATAATATAAAATTATGATAATGTATTCATGATTCTCAAAATTTAGAAACGTTTATTATAATTTTTTAATGTTTATGGAAGAGATGTGATGTTGTACAATTATACAATTACACACCCGTCCATATATACATTGATATTAATACGTTTTCACTGAATGAATTAGGAAGGAATACCTATTGAATTATTTAAATGAACTATATATTATAACATATTTTTAAATATGTGTAAAGGTAAGCTATATTTGTTTCTATTACTTATACTTAAAACAAATATAGTCACCATTGCCACTGAAGCTACAAATTCTGATGGTTATCAAATGTGTTTCACTGGCGTCTGGAATATAAAAAAATCTTATTATAACTTTATATGTTATATATTATAAATTATAACTTCTACTAATTTCTTAAATAACGTTGCTTTTCATGTGCCAATTTATTTCATTTTGATCTGTTGTTTTTATAGATTTTTTTCATATTTAATTATCACCTAACAATATTTTTTTAGAAACTTCATAAAAAAATGATTATAATATAAACTGATTAATTTAAAATGTTACTTTTTATTTTAGAAATGAATTGATTTTTCTGTCGTCATTGTGTTCAATAGTTAATTTATCGACCTTTTTTGTTACAATTGTATTGTACATTTAATTTCATATTTGAGGTTAATACTAAAACATTTAATCAAAGTAAACTTTCAAAATATATTTATTATACTAAACATAAAAACTATCACCTACTATTACAAATAATACTCTATGTTGTATATATTTGTAGTCGACCATACTCATTTTGTTTTCCCTACCTGTATAAGTGTTTATTATGTCGGTAAGTTAACGCAATGCATCTGTCACTGCAGTCTGTGTGTTCTTGTCAATTGTATACAACCAAAGGATTCTGCAACGCTTCTTTCTGCCTATGACCGATTTGTGACATATATAGACAACAAATTTGATGATGGAGTGTGTCGCTCTTGGTTACACTGATAAACAAACAATCCTGAGTTAAATTATAATGTTGCCAAAAAGTGTTTCTGCATAATTTTTCATTTATTAAAAATTTTAAATATTTTTTTTTGAAAAAGCTAGTATTTATTTTTAATGTGCTCTTTTTTTAATATACGACTATCTATAGTACTGCATATATTGTATAAAAGGACATCTAAACTTCTATATTTGGATTGTCATAGGTAATATATTTAAGATCTATTGAAAGCGTGCTAATTGTTATAATGCTTCACCATTCACATACGAAAGAAGAGGATAGTATATAGAACTAATAGATTGATCATTGTATTGTCATACCAACACCATAAGTTTTTAGGATGAATAATTGATTATAACTACACAATTAATTGGCAAACGTTCTCTACGATGCTTTCAATATTGACATATATGGTTCAATAGTCAACGGCAGGTTGTATTGATGTTAAGCTGAATTTTGTCATACGTTTTTTTGTTCTCTTTTGCTTATGAAGGTTAACGCGTTTATTTACCAGAACTTTCGTAATCGGATAGAAGGTTACAACTGCTTTAAATGGGTCGAGTTCATATATTTGGTAAGCGAATGTAGAATAGGGAAGTCAAACCATAAGTATTGCTAATTAATTTATTAATGTTTACAATCTCATATATGCATCTGATTGAAGATATTTGTAAAAATTACGATAATTTTGTTTATTCGTGTAAAAAGTTAACATCCGATTGAGAAAATAAATATTTTCAGAATTTTTTAAACATTTGGTCACGTGGGTTGGTAGCAGTAACGTTATTATTTCACTTGATCCCAAAAATATTTTTCTGCGTGTTTTGTAATATATATTTTGTGCTCATTTTAAAATCCATGTCGTATATTTCATCAGATTCCCTAAATATTTAGTTAGAAAGTTTATTAAATAGCTCGATTCTTTGTTCATAAGTTAGATTCCATATTTATCTGCTTTTGCGTCATGTGCTGCTTCCCCTAAGAACCTGCATTAGGTTAATATTAATTTTATAACTTTGATTCTATATAACATTGTCATAGCAACCTGTAATATTATTAGGAGGTTATGTTCCATCATTTTGCACGAAATGGAAGCAAAATTACTGAAAAGTAACAAGTTCGAAGTGATGAAGTTTGGATGAAATGTCACTATTATGAGTAAACATTATCCAGATACATTATCCGAGTTTGATAGTTTGCTAATTTGATGCTAAGAAGTTGACCCGTTAAGCATCTGTTAGGTCATGATGGTTCGCCTTTATGACAACTCGGTGTTCTAACTAAAGCAAGAGGATATAGCTCACCTCACTTGCAATTTACATGAAAATAATTATGGTCCATGGAAATCGAAAAATCATGATTATATTCCAATACGTGTCTAAAAAATTGTATATAGAAAATAATTATTTCATTTATTGTTATATAAATAAACTATATTTTATATAAATTAATTGGCTTACATTCTGTTTGCATACTCGGTGCGTGTTAAGTGGTCATTTGGCGTAGCTTGCTTTGAGTCAAACGAGTTAATTGGCGTAGCTTGCTATGAGTTAACTGAGATTCAATTGCCGTAGCTTACTATGAGTCAACCGAGGAAATTGCCCTAGTTTTCTATGAGTCAAACGAGTCAATTGACGTAGATTGCTATGAGTCAACCGAGGAAATTGCCGTAGTTTGCTATGAGTCAACCGAGTCAATTGGCTTAGCTTTCTATGAATCAAACAAGTCAATTGGCATAGCTTGCTATGAGTCAACCGAGGAAATTGCCCTAGTTTTCTATTAGTCAAACGAGTCAATTGACGTAACTTGCTATGAGTCAACCGAGTCAATTGCCCTAGTTTTCTATTAGTCAACTAAGTCAATTGCCCTAGTTTTCTATTAGTCAAACGAGTGAATTGACGTAACTTTCTATGAATAAAACGAGTCAATTGACGTAGCCTGCTATTAGTCAACCGAGGAAATTGCCGTAGCTTACTATGAGTTAACCGAAGAAATTGCCGTAGCTTGCTATGAGTCAAACGAGTCAATTTGCGTAGCATACTATGAGTCAACCGAGGGTCAATTGATTCGATGAAGAATTTTTCAAAAATATTTTTAAAATGTATCCAAAACGATGTGCAATAAAAGTGAAAAGGATTGGTGGGTTGCCGAGAGATATGATTCGAATGCCAGATATACTTCCCTTTATTTTAGATTCCGTTGACTCGGCATATAATACCTTTAGGAATGTTTTCAGCTCAGCTACACATTTTTGTAAGTAGTATTATTCTTTGGGTCACTTTCAAATTTCTCAATAAATCTGTAATCATTTTGAAATAAATTGTCAAATCAGGTCGCTGTTGAAAACAACTCAATTAAAAAAATTTAAAAAAATTTAAATATGGTTAATTAAAATGTTTTATTTTAATATTTAAAAACTTCACGTTCTTACCTTTAGAATGGTGTAGATTACTTTCCAAAAGTTTTATCCAGTATATTATGTGTTTCTACTTATATTTCTATTAATTCCCCCGTACTCCGTCATAATTGTGTATTGATTCTAATCGGGTTTTCACCTCTTCTCAACCTTCTCAACCCTACGAATAGAGGTGGACTGGATGGTCACAGTGGTGACGAGCGACCTGGCCAACGCCGGCACAGACGGCGCGGTCACTCTCGTCGCCTACGGGGAAAACGGAAAGTCCGACGATATCCCGCTCAAGATGGAGAAGGGGGGGAACCCTTTCGAGCGAGCGGCACAGGAGGTCTTCCGGGTTCAGATGGAGGACATCGGTCTGCCCTACAAGATCCGTATCGGACACGACAACAAGGGGATCAATCCGGGCTGGCATCTTGAGAAGGTGACGTGTAAATGAGGCGTAGCGTTTCTTTTAAGTTTCTTTAAATGAGTATTGAGTGTATCGTTGTATAGTGTTGTTTGGGATAATATGCGTTAAACTATTTGAGCGGCGGGCTATAAAAAATCAACATGTGAATAACATTACAAATTCGTATCACAAATAGCAGTACAGCACTGAATATCCTTATAATTGATGCTAGATATAATGTTCATTTAAGATTATGTATAAAAAGATATTGAATATTATTTCGATATTATTGATCCTCATTAAACCGAATATTTGAAGATAGCACGATATATTAATATATAAACGTAATACATTTAAAGATTTCTTCCAAATTTTTGACAATAAAATTGTTTGTAAAAAATTTATTATTTGTATAAGTTGTTATGACAATTATATAGGTATAAATACTTTCATTTAATCTTAAATATAATTTCTATTCAAGGGGTAATCATGATGAAATAACTATCAGATTGTAGCATGATTTATTTTTTATTTTTTCATGTTCGATATATCATAATATACAATTAATCAATTATTAACAATTACTAATTAGTCAATATTAAAAAGAGTCTAAGATCAAATATGATATTCTAGAGTACTAAATATGAGAGAAAACGAAATGAAATAGTGTACTCGAAAAATAATTTATATTAGAGAGTGAGTCATAGATTGTATTGTATATTGTAAATGAGAGTCATGTTTACAATATAGAACCTTTGCCGCCACTCCATTCGGTACACTAATAACAGGGGGTCCACTGTCTAACCCTCACTTTCTCCCCTCCTTGCCCCTACCTGTAGGTGGAGATGATGAATCTGGCCACCAAGGAGGAATACGTGTTCCAATGCCGCCGATGGATGAGCAAGGACGAGGACGACCATGATCTGTGCCGTGAAATACCGGCTGTCGGGCCTGGTATCAGAACCCCCGCTCCAGGTAGGTTACGGCCGTGGTCTGATGGCACGCTTTATTAACACATCAGGGCTTGTATTTATTGGTCAGAAAATATTAATGTATAATAATATGAGTGGTAAATATGAGATTATTTTATTGGAACAAATACTATCTGGAGTAGTGTGATAGGTAACTCTCGTTCATTGGGTTTTGTTCGATTTAATAACATTTTATTTAAAGCGATTTTCCACAACTTTTATTCGGTTTGCTTGACATGGATTTATTGTCGCTGCAAATAAGGCTTTAACTAATTATGTTTATATTAAGAAAAGTTTATTAAAAATGATAAAAAGGAAATTATTATTGTTACCCTGGAGTAAAGTAGATTATTAAAAATTATGAATAAGAATAGTATAAGGTGATTTTTATCATTAAAATTAGCGACTGGATAATATAAAAGTCACAATTTGTCATCTTTTTCACGGTAGCTATATATTCTGATTCATTGAAAATACGTCCAATTTAATTTTGATTTTAATGGTAATATGAGAGATATCTATTGTTACAACCAAAAACTGATTAAAATATATATATTATAAATTGAATTGATTAATGTTTCGTGCTATTATAAATATACATAACAAAGAATTTTTTAAAATTATAATTATAATATTAAAACAAATGGCAAAAAAAACATATTTATATAATTGTACCACAAAATTCTATATGTTTATAATAATTGTAATTTATTCATATTATATTACTTGAAGTAGTACATTAATTGTGGACAAGGGAAAAGGTTAAAATAGGTAAAATAGTTACACTTTTTAAAATAAATTTATTATTTCTGATTTATCACTTTTCTTTCTGTCTAGTGAGCTGATTTTGCCTGATGGTTCCAATCAATTTTATATAAAAAACACCAGATATACACTAAATATATTTATTTAATACAATAACACTTTGAAATACTAAAACATGCAAAGAAGCCTAAAATAATCACAAAGCAGCCTTTAAAAAGCCCATAAAAGCATAAAATAACAAAAATATATAAGGAAAAGTTCATAAATGTCATGTCTACCCATCAAATAATAAATTTTACAAAAAAATGCCTAGAAGTGGTGATCAAAAGTGGTGATATAATAGTTAGCCATGTCATTATATCGAGTGATTAGCAATTGCGACATCCACATTGCTCCCTCCGTTCCCCTTCCACCCCCCACCCCATCGGCGGACAATACAAACAGTGCGCCACTACCGAGTGGAGGTGTTCACCGGGACCAGGAACTACGCCGGCACCGATGCCAACGTCTTCATCAACCTCTACGGCGAGTTTGGGGACACTGGGGACCGCGGCCTCACCCACTCCTCCACTCACCGTGTCAACAAGTTTGAGAAGGGCAATGTAAGTGGCTGGCTGTTCTCTGGCCGCTATGCTATGCAATGGCTGTGTTCATCGGGGTGCCTCTCATGCCTCTCATTGGCGCAGCTGTTATTAGCGCTGCCAGGTTCAGTAGTGGATGAGTTTACTATGTGACACAGTATACCTATGTTTTTGGTCGATTCATCAATGGAAAGTTGAAATGTATGTTATAAAATGCATTTTTCAGTTGAACGATTTGAACCACACTATGATAAATGTCTAGTTTGTACACATCTAGTGTGTTTTACAATAAACATTTAATTTGTTCAAGCATTTATTCGTTTATAATTTGCTATCGTTAAAAGTTTGTAATGATTTTCAGTTCGCTTTTCAAATTTCTCTATCGCGTAGAATGCACTTTTATAAAATAAGATGTAAATTATAAACAAAAAAGATTACATAACCGGATAATTTCACTACTGAAAGGTTGTGTTTCATGTTTCGTAAGGGTTAAAGTATTTTTTTAGAAATGTTCAATACGACAGTGATCACATTGAACAATTTTTTATTCTATTCTCTGCCTGTGTTTAGAAATATTGTTTCAACAATTTCATGTTTTAAGGCTAATTATTTTCATAATATTAAAATATTGATAATTTTTACATGATAAATAATATTTCTATATTTACAATTTTTTACTTTTTAAATCAGTGAATTCTTTTAAAATTTATATAAAGATCTATTCATTGATTTACAAGTTTAGATAAGTCTCTATTTATTGATTTACAAGTTTAGATAAGTCTCTATATATTGATTTACAAGTTTAGATAAGCCCCTATTTATTGATTTATAAGTTTAGATAAGTCTCTATTTATTAATTTACAAGTTTAGATAAGTCTCTATTTATTGATTTACAAGTTTAGATAAGTCTCTATTCATTGATTTACAAGTTTAGATAAGTCCCTATTTATTGATTTACAAGTTTAGATAAGTCTCTATTTATTGATTTACAAGTTTAGATAAGTCTCTATTTATTGATTTATAAGTTTAGATAAGTCTCTATTCATTGATTTACAAGTTTAGATAAGTCTCTATTTATTGATTTACAAGTTTAAAAAATGTCTTTATTACTACAATCAAAGAATATTACATTATTTATCTATAAAATGATTTTTGTAATATAAGAAACTTGAAATTAGCACAAAATTATATATACGTATAATATGTTTAAGTCTGCACTACATATCTAACCTTCGTATATCGTTTCTAATTGTGAATTTTCTCTATTTTTCTCTTGTGTTTTAACTTGTGCCACGAATTTCCAGTTCGATTTGTTTTGTGCTGGTCAGGTAATGTTGATAGTAGTGCCCTAGAATTATCCACTAAAGGTCAATCTTCTTGTGACGCAATATTATGCATATATCAGGTTGATGGCATTATATATTCGCATTGTAATTTTGTTGACATGTTTGTTATACATAACTTTGTTGCGCAGCGGTAATTTGACTGTTCTATAAAAGTAATTAAAAAGTCATTTAAAATAATTTAAAACTACCAATGATCAAAGTGTTTTAAGTTATATAATATGTTTAAAGTTTTTTTGTTTTCTTAAAATACTGCAGCGACTGAGTTATATTTTATGTTTATGACATCAGTTTCAACTTATTTCACAAATTTGTAAAACTAAATTATTAATTGAATTCTTACTTTTAATCGTAAATTTAAATAATTAAAATAAGTCTTGAACTCTTTGATGGACTCTTAATTAAAAGTGTATTTAATATTTTCCATATCTGTTTAATTAAAACATGATTAAATACAATGTACAATGAATAAAATAATCCAATCACGATAATAATCAATAATACAATAATCCAATCGAAAACACAGGTTGTAAGTTAAAGATTTGTTAGTATATAAATTAATAACGAATCACGGACGTGGTAAAATACAGGAACACACCAGCAGCTGTTATGATAGCCTACGTGATCACCCACAATTATCACGTAATAGTACAAACCGATGCAATTTAGCAAACATTAACTAAATAGTTTATGGATTTATAGTTTTTAGGTTATCCTTAAATAGATGACTAATAAGTTTTATAAATTATATTATGCCTACTGGATTCTAGCCTCCTATAAAATGATAATGCCCTAAATTTGTATCTTAACAAATCATTTGTTTAAGCTCGTTTTCCGATTTAAATACTTCACATGAACATTCATTGGACAAAATGTTGGCCCATAGATCCACTTTGTCATATATTGATAGTTATATAAGCCAAATTTTACTGTTAACCTGGTGTGCATGTATGTAGATTGATCTCTATGTTCACGTATTATGATATTCATTTGTGATCACTATTGTACCTACTGTCACATTATCATTGTATTTATCTCTACGTAGCCCTCTCCTCAGCCTCTACAATTAGTCTTTATACCCTATGAATTCATACCATGTTCATGATTGCTAATACATATGCAGTCAAATAAAAGTATAAATAAATAAACAACTGTGTAAACATATTTAAATAAAAAACCAATATAATCTCATTAGGTTATACTCAAAGAAATTAATTTTATCCAGATATATTTTCATTATTGGAGTAAATGATTTATTTACTTTTACTTTTATTTCATTGCATATTGATTACCTCTTTGAGGCAGTCTGCTAAATCCCATGTAGCCTTTCCCTTCTCACCTGAATAACTAATATATTATAGTTTGTATTGAATCAGGATTATGGCGGTTTAATTCGATATTTATGTATTGTTTATTAATTATATAAAAGTAATTTGTATGATGTAATCAATTTTCCGTAATAATATAGTTTCATATTGGTTAAACTATTGTTAGAATGTATGCACAACTGGTATTCCCACAAATTCGCTTTATGAAGCCGGAGTGTTGTTGTACAATATAATGTGATTTTACGCTTTGCATGTATTATTACATGTTATTCTAAATGTCATAAATTGTACATTATCTATGGAAAATATGTATTGCTTTTTGTGTTCATGATATTGATGTGGGTTGAGATATATTACTTATTACACTTTTATAATACATCAAAAATATTTTGTTTATCTGATATTATGTTCTATTTCACTATATCAGAGTAACTGATAAATGTGATAATTTTAAATAAAATTTATTTCGTAATTATTTTTGATAACCATCATCATTAATCCGTGGAAATATCTCTCCTACTCCTACTTCGAATATTACAGTATAATATGAGTAAGTTTGACTGCCTAGGTACTTTGTGTTTGTTTAGGTTTAGTTATATTTTCACTACTAACCCACAAATAATTTGAAAATAATTTTGATTTGTTTTTTAATTGTTATTGTATTCGTTTTATATAAAAAAAGATTTTTTAGAAATCTACATTATTCCATTAATTATTATGCGAGATCTAAGTTATTAACATTTACGTACAAACTGTTCCAAGTGATTATGTTTTCTATGTTTAAATTATATATGTTTGAATATTTTCTATCCACGTAATAATAGTATTACACATAAAATATACGCGTTTTGTACTTTTTTTTAATTGTAATATTTCGATATTATTTAAAATAATTGACAATTACCATTTCAATATTAGTGTATTGGTTATGTTATAAATGCTTAACAATTTGATCAATAAATTATTATTTATTAGCCTTGCATAATAATGCTTCATTATGTCGCTATTTCCTTTTCATTTTAATTTACCCATTTGTTCGTGCATTTCGCAAACAATTTTTGGTAACTAAAATATCTTTATAGTTAACATAGAAAATTCTAATATGATTTAATTCAATTATTATTATTATTTACAATGTTTCGCATTACTTTCTCTCTCGGCGCTAGACTGATGAATTCCTATTGGAGGCCGTGAACCTGGGTAAGTTCAATAAGATCCGGATTGGCCATGATGGCGCGCTGGCCGGTGCCGGCTGGTTCCTCGACAAGGTGACCATCACCGAAATCGATAACCCGGAGAATACGTCCACCTTCGAGTGCTACAGGTGTGTGTGTGTGTGTGATCTACAGGGGAAAAGCGCCCATGGCTGTTTCAATGCAATGCCCGTTTATCTAGTTTATACCTTTTTCTTTTTGGAGCGGCTCCCTCATCAAGTATAGCTTGCCATATCTCTCATAACTTAGATACTTAGATATTTCTTGTTCAAAGTATTCATTAAAAAATATAAAAAGATCATTATAAGGTTTACATACTGTATATGGTAGTATCTGTTCCATAAAATATAATTATTTATGCGTTAAACATTTTGAAGTAAACAATTTTGTTTAAAGGAAAAGTATGTTTCAAATGCTAATTGTTTATCTATACTTGAATGGGATCCTTCATCAGTAAGTAAGACGCGCTAAATGTTACCTCTTGATAATTTAAAATGAAATCATTTTTGAAGTAAAACGGATGCACGGAAACCTTATATGCACGGAAAGCCACTTTCACTGTCCATTGACGGTTTATGTTATTGTTACTTTTATGTTTACTATTTACTTATACTTTAATTGTTATGATATTATAACTTTATGCTGTTGGTAAAAATAATTGTTATATATAGACTTTAAATATTGTTATGTATATCATATACAAGTTATTGTCAAATTCGTTGTTTAATTTTTTTTTGTTATACCTTTCTTTGTACCAGTTTTATTTAAAAAATCATCAGAGCATAATATTATAAGAGAAATAAAAATATTTGGTTTTTAATCACCAAAAAATATGAACGTTTAACATCGATTAATTTAAGTTAGTTAGTTTTATTGATACTTATTGGAATTTGTTTTATATTGAGCTTTAAATGCCATCCTATGTTTTATTGAATTCTCTCATTAGATGGTTTGATTTGAAGGAAGATGATGGTCTAATAGTTCGTGAAATCAAAGGATCCACTATGCTAGACAGTAAGTTTTATATTATTGTTAATGTTCACCTGTATTATATTTAACTATTACGTTTATATACAATGTACATGGTTAACAAAAATTATGTCATATGAAAAATATGCATTCTGTCAGATTATTATGTTATTATTTCAAGGGTTATAAACTTTTGTAGTATGTTTTGATGTACTTTTAAAATGTAACAAATTTAACTAATTTTATTTCAGTAAACCAGTAATTATTTTTAATGTTCATTTATGCTATTGAAAATTTTTCTTTCAATTCTGAAAACATTTTTGCTTTTTTAGTTTTGAAATTAATCTTTGTCGTTTTATTCCTGCTCTTCTCGCGAATAAATTGTTTTCCTCTGTACAATCCGTAGTGTTAATATTGATTGATATATATATTATTAATGTTAGTTTTGTGTATGTTGAGTGATTTTTGGATCTGTTTTAATATTGAAAGAAATAAAGATGTGATCTCATTATGATGACGGTTGCCTATTTTCTATTAATTAAAATGGTCACTAGTTTAAGCTTTATCTGAAACTCAACCTAAGAAATGAAACCGAAAAGCGCTTATTACTGGCCTATATGTATGTTTGTTTACGTTAGTGCTTTTCGTAAGTGCTTTTCTACTAAGTTTATATTGACAAATATTTTATGGTGGCAAATTTGACGGCATTAATACTCGCCAAGTCCAACTTAGCTACCCCCTAAAGCCACCATTCTCTCTAATCGTCACCCTACACACTCCCCCATCTCACTATCTCTCTCTCTCTCTCTCTCTCACACACACTCCAGAAATCTCCTACCAGGTGACCACGAAGACCGGGGACAAGATGGGGGCCGGAACGGACGCCAACGTCTTCATTCGGGTATTCGGGAGTCTGGGGGACACGGGCAAGATCCAGCTGAAGATGTCGGATGCTGCTTTCAACAAGTTTGAGAATGGCCGCTCCGACACGTTCACTATTGAGGCCGAGGATATTGGCGATGTATGCTTGCTCACGTTCTCGTCTCACTCGTCGATGGATGTTTTGAAAAATATATAATATAGAAAATGAAGTTTAATTGGTTGGCGCGCTTATAAATATAGTATAATAAAAAACCGCTTGGTAAATGATAAACAGGCCAACATTTTTAACATAATCATTTAAATACATTTCTTACATTTATGATGGAGGGGAACCAATTAAGTAATAATTAAACATAAAGAAACATATAATTTAGCTTTATAGAATAACGTACTGAGCCGGGATAATGATGAATATAAAAGTTAAAGGGGCACTACATTTCGTAATTAAACAATGTTATTTTGTTTTAAGCAAACTTACTTTACTAAACTGTATAATGCACCGTGAGTCCAACATTTCTTACTTTAATTCTAGTAAAGTTGTCATTTATTGAACCAATTATTAATAACAACACCCACAAACTAGTTCATTGATGACCAAGTTTAGAATCCAAAAAACTCACAAATCTCTTAAAAAGAATCTATTTGCTATGGCTACTTGCCGGTTAAGTAGTCTAAGTTAGAGATGTTGATTAATGTTAAAAGTTAATTGAAGTTATTTGACCACCAACTATTCAATGACAGATTAGACACTAAAATACTCCGACCGTATTTCAGGCGATTATGCTTATTATATGTTTTTCACTTGTTTTTCCTGTTGACTAAAAAGTTAGGTTACCCTCAAACCTGACTCAAACTTTCAAAACACCTAATTTTATCATCTAAACAATATGTAAACAATATGTAAACTCATTCGTAAACCAGAATGGTGACCGATATTGATTTTAAACGAACTGCGTGTTACATTTATTTAAACTGTTTTAACCTACATTTATAGTTATATATTGTTATTCATGCTTTGATTTTAAAGATAATATGAATGAGTCACTTTCATAAATATAATCGGTCCAATTAATTTGTCGAATAAAAGTAATACAATGTCAGGTCAGTTTAAAATGGGAATATTTTATGTTGTATACAATGTTGTAATTATATTATGTAACCAACTATTAATGATCCCCTGCAGCACCCGGAGTTCTTATAAGTATATTTAGCTTTTATTTATTTAGGATCCAATTGTTGTCCTTCAAATATGCTCCATCAATTTAGCACATTATGGTGTAGTTTTTCACGACTGTTCCAAAATTATTAGTTAATCAGAGGGTTGGTTAAATGTCACTGTAGCGACAAAGATGTGTTCATTATACTGCATTAGATATGGAATTTATCATCATTCATGATAGTTTTTGATAAGTTATGATAATTGGAACTCACCTGAAAGGATGTTAGTGATAAATGAAAGTGTCATCTTTAAGGCAGAAATACTTTTAGATGCAAACAACTATTGTTTTTAAATTCTAAAAAAGCTATTTATAACTTAGTTTGGGTCAGGTTAATATCAAGTTCTCCATTATATTCGACGGAAATATATGAAGTCAAAAGTACACTAAAAAGAAGGCTATTAAAATATTTATTGCTGAATAGTAAACGATCAAACAATGGTGGTTAACCCTGACTAACTCCAGTTAATAACTTCCAACCCAAGTCAACCCAAATCCTGAACTTACCCAATGTCTGTCCCCCTTCGCGGCGGTGATCAGATCACCAAAGTTCGCGTCTCCCATGACGGGTCTGGCGTGGGGGCGGGATGGTTCCTGGACGAGGTGACCATTTTGGTGCCCCACCACGGGAAGCGCTACGTCTTCAGCTGCAACCGATGGATCGATGCCGGGCAAGCGGACGGCAAGTTGGAGGTAGACCTGGATCTTACTGAGGAGCAGAAGGTGGAGAAGAGTAAGTTGGTTAAGTTGTCACGACATGTTATTCAATGTATGCTCGTATGTTTAAGGTTATAGTTATTTGACCAATTTTAGCCACAGGAGCTCTATCTATCTAATGAAAATCTGCTTGTGTAACTTATAAATGGGTGCTTTATTACATCCTTGGAATTTTCGTTGCTTTGTATCCACTGTAGTGGTAAACAAAAATGTTAATTGTGGATCCTGCTGTTGCTTCACTCCTCCTCCCCGTTCCCAACAATTATCTATTTTTGTCAAATTTAAGCAAATTTACATATTTGTGGCAATCAATATTTGTATAATTTGAGTCATATAAAAATTGATGTAGCAATTTTTATTAATATAAACAAATTTAATGATCGAATTATTCTATTTCCTTCAAGCGGATGGTCGTCGACTGTGGCGGATCGATAATATCATATTGATTTATAAATAATAATTTGGCGCATTGTTTAAATTATATACACTTTTTTTTATAGTTTTGGATGTGATGATAAAACTTAGAACTTATCCAAAATGATGAAAAAAGCTAAAAAATATAGTTTTATTCCTGAATCATAAAGTTAGTTCTAGGCTTTCGTCAGTGACGATGTTTCAAGCGCTAATCCAATTGGCTATTAACCATGTAAATTGTTTATATTCCATTTTATTTATTTGATTTCCTGGGTAAATATCTTTCAAATATCATTTATATTTATTTTATGATGCCAGTAACGTCTTCCAATTAATTGATGTTGGCAAATGTCATTATTATAAAACTAATATTACTTATATTATAGAGATATTTTATCATTATTGAAATAATTCACTCAAATTATATCAGTATCAATTAACCTGCCAGGTGTTGCAAAATAAGAAGTATCTTATATGTCTATAAAAGAGTTTATCATATTATTAAACCGTTTTTTATATCTTAAAAGCTCACCTTTTCTTTTGACTGTTGGTTGGTGAAAGTTTTCAATGCTCGTTTATTTTATACCTGATTGACCCTCCATCTATTCATTGCAGCCATTCCCATCGAGGTAACGGTATACACAGGAAATGAAGCCAACGCCGGCACCGATGCCAACGTCTTCCTCCAAATTTATGGAACTGAAAGTCGTAAAACGGAGAAACACATGCTGCGCAACAAGTCTGACAACTTTGAGAAGGGATATGTCGATAAATTTAAGGTAGTTAAATTTTGGATGGCAATTTATCCGTATTGTTTTGTTGTCATCAAATAGTATAAATGTATGTAGCCTTATTTTATATAAATCAGCTATACATATTATACGTTCAATTAAGTATTCGTTCCAATATTTAAATAATATTAAAGCAGTCGAACTGTCAAAGCAAATCGAACATGTTGAATAGCTGTTCTATTTTTATAAAAAGTATTCCAAACATTTTTACATAATATGGCAATTTCTCACGAAGCATATTATATAATCTAACTTCAATTGAAAAGGATGTAAAAACGGTGTTTTATGTTTTTAAAAGTTATTAATTATATATTATATTTAATTTTATTGATAATATTATTGGTAAAATATTCTCATTTTTACTTTAAGCTATAGTCAATATTCTATTTTATCACTGTATTCTGTATGTCCCTCGTGTAATGCTGTGGTATTATATTTGTAAGAAATGATGGCATCGCTGGCACTTTCAGTCATTAATAAATAATAATAATAAGTTCTAATAAAAATTTTACATAATAATGTTCATTTGTTTTATTTCTAAGACTAAATAAATATTTCTAAACTAGTGTGTATAATATTTAATTATTATTTTCATTTAGGTATTAGGGCCTATATGTTGAATCGATTATTTGTAGGGTAATTTATTAAATATTCTTATTATACCTTGCAATCATAAATTCAAACATAATTTAAAATATAAATTTTGAGCATTTTGATCTTCGACGGCATTGTCAACAGATTACTATTACTGAGCGGGTGGGCGTGACTCACCGGACAATATTATCTTTATTTCAACTTTATGTGCCACTTAGATCAACGCGTTGGATGTCGGACCGATTCAAAAGATTCGAATTGGTCATGACGGCAAGGGTCCAGGTGCAGGTTGGTTCCTGGAGAAGGTCCATCTACAGCGACACGCTGTAGTCCGTGGTAGCAAATCGCGCCTACAAAAGAAGTCCCGCGAGAACTCCTTAGCAGATAGTGGACGCAAGATGTCAGGCATGGCGCTTCCAATTGGTGGAGACATCTCCCACGACGTGACCTCACCGCATACATCACAACGCGGGAGAAAGCGTGGACCCAGTATTGCCGGTGATCTGACATCACAGGCTGGAGACAGGCCTCTATCCAGGTGTGTTGGAGGGCCCAGTCGTGTGTACATTGTTGGTGCTGTTGTCATATTATATTATGTGGGCGGATCGATAAGTCTATTTCTTATTAAACATAATGCGTGACTTAAGTTTGAAATCCTCACAATGTTAAAAGTTGAATTTTTATTGTACGTCTGTAAACTTACTAATAAAGTCTAGAAATAGTAACAATGTATGATGTATGTTGTTTTTTGAAAGCACCAGTTTGAGTTACGACGATAACAGTTCGTTGATCTCGACTTTCCAAAGTCAAGTGTCCATCATCCATCTCGCATTTTGATTGGTTTAAAGTTGAGAAATACAATCCGTCGACGTCACTGCTGAACTAACAAAATTATTATTTAGGATGTTCGTATAGTTGACACATTTTCAGAGTCAACAATTTCTGAATAAGAGTTATTATTTATTTTTACAATTATATTGCATTATTCCAGAATCTTTAACTTTAAATTAATTTAAGGAATTTTCGTGTATGCCCTATATACTGTTATTGTATTCATTTCAGGACATACTTAATTCATTATGTCACGAATTATTTTATTAGAATATTCCGATATATTTATATATTTAGAGTCACATAAAGCCAAGCGTTATATATATATATATATTTATACTTGTGACTCACCAATTCAGAAAGCCCCATAATTGAATTTGCTTGACCTTTTTTGTCTGACGATCTTTAAGTCTCCACGCCCTACAAATTATGTAAAATTCAAGAGCAATATGTTTCATCATTAAAGTCTAACCTAATGCAACAAACGAAACACATTTTTCAACAAATTATTTTAATAACATTTATAATTTATACTATATTAATTTATATTAGTTATTTTTTATGATTTGTGAGTCGACCACGACTGAAGATAACGCTATTAATAATTATTGCCCTTTTTTAATTAGGCTAATATTAGCTGGCTTATTAATCATCTACAAATAGTAGTCTATGTACTATAAACTCACTATAAGGTGACTATAATATAATAAATTGTTAAGCTACGCAACGTGTGTCATGTATGATAAAAAAATCACCTACAAATTGCGCCCATAGGCTCTCTCGGAAATAAACTTTGCGACGACGATTAGTAGCAGACTAATGGCAAAATATCTTTAGATATATGCAAACAGCAAAGTATATACAAGTTAGTGACTCAAATCCCCCCTTCAGAGGGGGCTCCGTACACAGCCGCAGGAGTGAGTCAATCTCCAGACAACCAGCCGTCCCCGAGGTCTCCGACGAGAGTGACGAGGACGCTGATGCCCATGCCGTCATCACCGGCAAGGAGAAAATCGAGAGCTACTGGTTCTTCTGCGATCAGTGGTTCTCTCGGTCCAATGGAGACGGGGCGATTGTTCGCGAACTGCTGCCCACCACCGAAGACGGCCAGAAGCTCTCATCTCTGGAAGGTGGGAAGAGTGAACAACTGAACTGGTTTTAATTAGTTAAAGATTAGTAGAACAGTCCATATAGCTGTAGTACACTAGTCATTCAGATGGTTGTCTAAAGCTTTTTGTAGAGAGAAAAGTTAAATAATATGGATTGTTTTAATGGAGAGTTGTCTTACGGTTTTAGTGGAAGAAGAAATTAAAATATATTTATTAAAAGTCAGAACAAAATATTTTCTAATACCGCCAAACTTATGCCAATAGAATTTGTTTCATATTATAATGTCAATAAAATGTCGCAATTTCTCTTTCACTCTTTCCCATCTCTCTACCGCAGAACTGGAGTATACAGTAACGGTGAAGACTGGTGACAAGGTCGGTGCCGGTACTGATGCCAACGTCTTCATTGTGCTCTACGGGCCTGACTCTGACTGCGGATCGCGCCAACTCAAGGATAGTCTGACCAACACGTCCAACAAGTTTGAGACCAAATCCACCGATATATTCAAGGTTATCTCTCAATATTGCTGCTTCGTTTTGTCATGGATGTTGTTTATATTATTATAGATTTTAGATAAAAATACGCATGAAATATTAATATTATGTTATTGTCAACATAATATGCACATTTTAGACAAACGACATTGCTTACCTTGATGCAACGATAATCATAAACATCACTAACTCAGATGGCCTATCTGTTCATACTACTGTCAACGATTCTGTAGGGATAAATACTAAACAGTAAAGGAATGTAGCATAAACATGTACATATTTATAGGAGCGTATAGATGAGATATGACCAATATAGAACACCTCAAATCATATTGTAATTTTTGCTTAAATATTTGGACCAATTTGAAGTCTATCGCTCAATCCGGAAATGTGTTGTTGTCGCCAAGGGTTACTATTTGACTACAACCTATATTTGTTTATCTAGACTTTAAAGGATTAAATTATGCGACTTTTTAAATAAGAATTTTTTCAAATTGTGTACGTTTAATTTATTACATTTATTTTGAGAGCAACTCTTTTTGACATTCATGGTTTTCCACCCTCCTCTATCTTTCTCACAGGTGAAGGCGGTGGAGCTGGGCCCGCTGCAGAAGGTCAAGATCTCCCATGACAATAAGGGGGGCGGCGCCGCCTGGTATCTGGAATACATTCTCGTGGCGGACCCCAAGTCGGGCGAGGAGTACTTCTTCCCCTGTCAGCAGTGGCTGTCTACCAGCAAGGGGGACGGGCTGATTTCCCGCGATCTCATGGTGATGGACAAGTCGCTGATGAGTCAAATGGGAGGCGATGGACCGGGGATCATGGAGGCGCTCATGCTCGAGCGGAAAGGTGATGAAGAAATATTTAAGTTGAGAATTGAGGGGGGGGGGGGCACACTGAGTTATTGGAGTGTATACTATTAGATACCGTAGGAGGGTATCTGTTCCAATATTTGAAGCATTATGTGCATTATTTGTTTGAATTTCAGATGTGTAATTTTTATAGATTACTATTCTGAAATTCAAATTAATTTTTCCATTGTTTCCTTAGCTGTTGATTTAAATTGATTAAAAAATATATTTATTTAAAATAGAAGAGTTTAAGATTTTTGCTAGTAAATATGTATTTTAATTTTTTTTAAATATTTTTATTGAGAATTGTAATTTATAACATTTACATAAATATAATATAATTTTATGTCTTTTATAAATTATTTGGCGATAATTATAATATATCAGTCTGCTCTTTAATTAAGTATTTTCACTCAATAATATTATTAAAATTGTAGAAATTATTTTATTGTTTATTAAATGCAATGCCATAAGCAATAATATTTACATTGGAAGCACCATAAGTTACCTACACAGACGATTAAAAAGAAGTACTACGGCAGCACCAAAAGTTCCATCTATAAAGTATCATAAAATATTCGAAGATATATTCTCAACATCCATTATTACTCGAGATACAAAATACAATAACTTACGATTTAAGGAAGCAATCCTTATTCGTAAAAACAAATCCAAAATATCTTCAAAATTTGAGTACGAGGAACTTTTACATCTAATGTTTTAAATATCGACTTAATTTATATATATATTTTAAATATCCACATACGTGTATGAACTTTATGCTACCATGTTGATATACAAAAATAAGTATGTGTCATTAATATTTTTCTGTGATATGAATGATACAATATATATTTAAAGCGAAATAACAGTCAGATAAATGACACCATATAGATCAGTATAAACATATATATCATTGGAAACGATACACCCTTTTATGGTTTAATCGAGTGTCGTTTCAAAATGGACAAAATGACATTCGTTTTTATTTTTACACCTTGTGTGAACACAAAAATTATGAGATAAGCTCTTATACTAATTATAGGTAAGTGCTGTGTTTTTCGATAACGCTTGATATTTTTAGAATGTATTCATATGTCACTAGTTTTGATATTTGCTTGCCTGCCGATGCACCTAGATGTGATGTATCGTATATGGTGAACGACCGAATGTTGTCTTCCACAAAGTAAGTTTAAGTCTTAGTGTGATGATAGTAACTGCAGGGCCGTAGTTAACTTATTTTGATTGGGGGGGGGGGGGGGCAAACTAATTTAGGGCCCCCAAAAATTGAGTGAATTTAGCTTGTTCAAAAATTTTAGTTTGACATTATAGGGGGGAAATTTATAAAACTCTAAAACAGTATTTTTATTAAAAACACTTTTTTTAGCAAACTTTCTAATTCACAAAGCTGTTTTATAAAACACTGTGTTTTTTGTATAATTTAAATAGCCTATTCTGTTAAAACACAACTCAAACACGGATTTCCTTGTTTGAAGTCTGTGATAACGAATTAAATTGCATTAAAAATAAGGTTACCTAGTATATCACTTTCAGATTTTAATAAATATGTATAATAATAATTGGTAAGTTGCTCATTTTTGAAACATGGATCCAGTAGATGTTGAATATTGTTTATCTACAAAGGCAAATACGATTAATTAGATACCGTGAAAATCCTTTGGAGCAGTATTCGAATGAAGTATTTCAGCATAGATTGCGATTATCAAAGGACTCTTTTCGACATCTATTAAATGAGTTACAGCTAGATAGATTAACACAATAAAATGATCCTTTTTCTCCAGCATTACAATTGTCTGTAACTCTACAATGTTATGCAACAGGAATGTATTAATACGCCCTTGGTGATCTTCAAGAAATATCGCAAAGCTCTGTATGCCGTGTTATTCGCCAAGTTTCAGTATCTATCGCTACCTTAGGAAGAACATATGTGAGAGTCCCTTATGGAAAAGAGAAGCTTCAGATCACCCGCAAATTTAAAGGAGAATTACGCATACCTTCTATAATAGGTACCATTGACTGTAGCCACATTCGGATTAAGGCACCAGGTGAGCATGCTGCTGCATTTGTAAATCGGAAAGGTTATTACTCTATCAACGCACAGATGGTAAATATAAACTTATCACAAACCGCTTAAAATACCGATTTTAACCACATAAACTTGTTTGTTTCTAAGAAATACTTTCAAAAAGGCGAAATAATGTTAAAGACATATCATTTTAAAAACAAAACATATATGCGCTTTGTTTATTTTATTTTTTCAGGTAAAAAATTTCAAAAATTTAATTCTTTACACAATAATAATATTTAATATTAGCTCATATCTATAATTCTAATTTAACGGCATAATGTATAACGGCCGACTATCAGAATTTAATAAACTGTTACATTAATTTTAACTGTATTAGGTTATTATTTCATTATAAAAATATGTATTGGCATATATAGAAATAATTAGCCTTTGCAGAAATAACTGCAGTTATAATTTGCTCAACGTGGACTCTCATACATAACCGCTTGCATGACATTGGCTTTCGCGAACATCAGCTCTCATATAACAGTGGCTGTAGCGGTTTTTCTGTATTGAGCTACATTGGAAACTGTACTTTATACTGAATCAAAATAGAAGTCTGCTTGGTAATTTGCATATAAGGGTCTTTAATATCGGCTGCATTAAATAAAGAGACTACCTACGTATATAGCTTTACTTTGATAAATGTTGAATGCTCCACTTTTACGCACTAAGATTAAAATTTTAATAAATTTCTAATCAAGGGATGGTGTGTGTTTTGCAATTATCTTATTGTAATATTAATCTAATTTAAAAAATAAATGTGCTGATATTTTGTTCATTAAAAATTTATTTTATTGCAACTTGAACACATGTAGTTATATGTTATGCCATCTCTTTACCATCTACTATGTATTGTATATATTTAATAAAATTGTAGATAACATCTGAAGTTAAATTATTACTATACTAATCAATAAAAACTGTTTTTATTAAAAACAATTAAAAGAAATTAATCACTCTATCGACTATATGTGTAGGCCTACTAACATATTTGATTTTGCATACAATGAAATGATAAATAGTAGATAGGTTACACTGTATTATTTAAACTTTATATTTCTAAATAGGAAAACAATACGCCGCTTTCTTATCAAATAATTCACATTTTTAATATGATTATATCATATTTATATATTTATTTTGTAATTAAAATATTAGACAGCCCAGCTGGTCAATTTCAATGTGGATGTCTGGTGTTTCACAATTTCGTTTTTTTAAATATTGTTTTCTCATTTTTTCTTTTTTCTTTTTGAAATATATTCTAGATGATCTACTATTCAAATACGGTATTCCTTCTCAGTACATATTATCTATATCTGCCCTGCGCGTATTATCCATATCTTCTCTGTGCATATTAGATAGCCATTTAGCTATACGTATATCTTTATTGATTTTGAAAGTGTCACTAATACTTTGATCTATATACTGTGAAATGAGCTGTTTTCAACATAAAGATATAAAAGAAGTTTTACAAGATACAAAAACTAATATTTGAAAAATCGAAAATAAATATACGACGGGAAATGTTACTATTACACTAAGAAAGTAATGATATCGATTCCCACATGACCCCTTATAATATTCTAGCAATTTGTTTGTGTGAACGTAACTTTTATACTGAAGTGAACAGATTTTAATGATTTATACAATAGTACATCTTCTATTGCATTGTATCCACCAAAACTTGGTACATGCCCTTATCTGAGCGATCACCTCTACATAGGCTTGGTAGACAAATTATTAATTAATAAAAGAACATCATCCTCATAATATGTGTACGAGCATTGTCAATTTTGAGGATTGTGCTGCCATGAAATTTAGTTTTTGAGTGAGTTAAAATCCCTATATGAAAGTATAGATAGTTAAACTTAATAAGAATTGATCACAACATGACTGAGTCAATAAGTTTGAGTCGCAATGTTAATATAGTTGATATATGTGTTATGGTGGCATAATATCTCGATTCAGAAACTGCTCTCCGTATATTCAAATGTTTTTGCCATTTCTCTTGTATTATATGTTTTAATATATCAGACACTTTCGTTTCCGGAATACGTTAAAAATATATATATATATATGTGCGTGTGTTCATTTTGCTTGTACATTTCATTACCCTTTGTTATTTTAAGTGTTTTGACAATCATCTGATATTGAATCGTCAGTGTGCGATCCGAACAATTATTATTAAGCACAACAGGGAAAATAAAAGGTTTGGAATTATTTTTGTTAGGTTCAATCGAAGAGTAAGATCCCACACAGCAGATAATACTGATTCATGATATTACTGCTTTGGAAAAGCCTTCTCCATAAAAGATATGTTACATAATTAAAGCCCAGAAACAAATTGTTACAATAATATAAGGGGTCAGGACGAAATAGCATACTTTCTTATAATGTAGTGGTTGGATTTGACACTGGTTATTATGATTTTTTAATATATAAATGTACTTGTACCCTATATTGTATATTATTTATATTTCTACTTACTAAAACTTGTATGACTAATGAAAACATTATCAGCTTTATATTGATACAAATTAAATGACATATATTACAATATAATAATACTAAAAACTTCCAGAATCTATTGAGAATGACTTTATGGCACAGTATTACAATATAAATATACTAGTTTCTACCTATATAAGTCGTGATCACATATCTATTCTTTATCTAGAACATAATATCAATATATTATATATTCTACGCTATTAATGTATACACTGTAGAGCTTACGGTACTAATTCAGACTTATTTATATCTACATGTTAGTTGGCTTGTTGCATGAAAATAAACAACTTGATATGTTCTTGACATTAGCTCTACGACTCTCTGGTACCATAAATTGATTAATTGTTTCACACAGGATTGAATCGAGAGGTATTACTATATGACTACATTTCATGTATCATAATGCCTTTTGTAATGACTTTTAATGACGCCTGGTGCCCATGATAAAAAACATAATAATGTTATTATGTTCCATTCGTATAGACAATAACTTTACTTAAAACAAATATTTGTATTACTACTTAATTTTTGTAAATGGTCTAAAATGTATTTATTATTGCTACGCAAGAATTATTAAAGGTATATGAAATTTTAATATGAGTAATGACTTAATTATATCTACAAGCTGAAACGGTAATTTATTTGTACGGCAATATTCAAATTATCGATATAAAGGAATTTAACAGAGAATTTGATAATATAAGAAAATATTACATAGTTGTATTTAAATACTTTATTTCATGAAATCACTGTATGCTTCCAAAAGTAATTAGTTCATTTCATTTGTCCTTCACACTTGGGAAATTAACTAAAAATAAAAATCTGACAAGGTTTATTTTTAGACATACGATGTAGTTACTTCTAGCCGCTGTAAAAATCGATATTATATTATTACTGAACACTTATGGTAAAATGTTTTTTTTATATGGAAATATTTTGTAGTTGTTATTTAGCGTTTTTATTAAGTATTTCCATTTTCTAATATTGCATAAGCATTATATTGTTTTATATTATACATAAGAATCTTCGAGTATTTAAACTGGCTTGATTTCTTTAGTTTGTAACATATTATAATATTAGGTGTCCTTAGTAGTCATAATGCTTGCCAATTGAAATAAATGCATCTGATGCAGACCTCTCTATTTTAAACTATAGTAATCTCTGAAATATAAAATAAAAATGAAATGAAATCACCTCTGCACACTCCTAAATCGTCCCTGTGCAGCCGCCTCGACCACTTTCGAGGTCCGGGTGAAAACGGGCCCCAAAGTTGGCCACGGCACAGACGCCAACGTCTACATTATTCTCTTCGGCGAGGATGACGATACTGGCGAGATCCCTCTCAAGAAGAGTAAAACCTTCAACAATAAGTTTGAGCGCGAGCAGCTGGATGTTTTTAGTGTGGAGGCACTTCAAATCGGATCACTTAAAAAGATCAAGTAAATTGTTATACTCTTGATTGTATATTGTCTATTCAATCGTAATACTTATTTATTTTGAAACAGTAAAGATAATTAGAGAAAAACATACTGAGTTTTGTTTAATATTACATTTGTGAAAATGGCTTAAAATTGAGTTTAAAATGTCAAAATGTCATCTCTTAGAAAGGTATTATTTGATAAATGTTATTACACATGTTGTATACTGTGCGTTTTTCAGTTAAGTAAGCATGTGATAAGCTAAATATAACATTGAAAAAAAGCTTATTGTGGAATTTATAATTCAAAAACAAAAATACGTAATATTTTAACGATATGTTGTTCTAAAGAAACTTAATTTCATTTATGATTAATAAATAATTTTTAATATGTTGATTTTTAAACGCAGTTTTCTTGCCGATTTAATTTTTTTAAATAAATCGTTTACAAATATTAAATTATTGTTTTTTATGTAGTATTTTTGGGAATTTGCGAATATTTTTACAAAGTTGTAACTGTTTATTTTCATAGAATTTAATTAATATTTTTTTGAACATATATCGATATAATACATATATCGAATGTATCTTTACAATGGGAATTTTTACTGATGTCAACATAAAGTCTTTAATGTTTGGCTATGCGATATATAACCACAAGCAATCGGTAACTACATTTAATTCTCTAATCAGACTTGGCCACGACAACTCCAACGCCTCAGCCGATTGGTTTGTCGATTATGTTGAAGTCGATTGTCCAAAATTGGGCTGTAAGTGGCACTTTGACGCGCATAAATGGATTGGAAAGGCGAAGGGAGCTGGCCAACTCGAGATTGATCTCTACCCTGACGACAATCTCACCGAAGATTATGGAGCCTGTAAGTTATTGCCGAACTAATTGTGGACTCATGTGGCCGTTAGAATGTTCACAAGTATAAGTACTGGGTTAAATATTGATAGTTAGTAATTTTATCACAATATTCAAGGTCGGCAATATAACGATTAGCTAAGATAAACAAACAATGGCAATTTAAAGAACGTAAAATGTAAAAAATATGTTATTATTATTTTTTTTTATGTACAATGTTATAATTAATTTTATAAGTGTAAGTATTTATTTAAACTTTACTGCACATTTATTAGTTTAATAATAGATAATTAATATCAACTTATTATAAAATGATAGTAATATGATAAAAATAAAAAAATTACAAAGTTAATTAAAATAAATTACGATTAATTTCATTTGTTTATTTCATAATTATGTTCAATGTATACGTATATCGGCCATTTTTATTGAGCTTCCTAAAATACCTATCATTTGTTTTTCTTAGCTTCTTTTGCATTGAAGATCTTGAAAAATAGGTTAAATTTCCTCCGGATATGTCCTCCGGTTTTTTCTCCGGATTTAGTTCACAAGCACAATTTTACTTTAATCGAAATTATTCAAAGTATATTATAAAATAATACAATATTGGCCATTCATTCTATAGGTCAACAATTTGTTTTTTCTTCGATAAAAAGTGTAGAATAAATTGATATATTAAGCAATATAATATACTGTTTGTATATTTTAAAAAATTAATTAGATGTAATTAAATACTTTCTAAAAAAAAACATTTTCAAGAAAAGTTAAATTTTAGATGAAATCACATTTATTTATAAACGTATTTTAAATAAAATATTAGATAAAATATTGGGATGTTTTATTATAATACTGTTTAAAACAGTAAATACAGTATACTGTATAAAAATCGGTATTTATCCAATAACTGTTCAGATTTTAAAATATCTTTAAATAATATAGTTGGACATGGGTGGCTTTTAATGACTAAATCATATATTATCAATTTTTAAAATCCTTATTTGTCAAATATATATTTTTTAAATTATTCAAAATTATAAATACAATTCACATGTATTATTAATTATTTAATAAAAGATAACATTATGCTTTCATTTATCAATGTAATTACGTCATATAGGATATACTCTACTTTTAACTCATGAGGGCTTGATAACATATTTTTAAAGATTTAAAAAGATGCGATGATAGTAGGGGTTACAACATTAGTAGAGTTACCTTAATGCCAAAACAGGGCAATGTTTTTTTGTCTAATGTAATTGTTTTTTAAAAAAGCGTAATTTTTTATTATATAAAATATAGAATATTCAGACGACATTCTTTTCTGAAAACAAAAAAATACTTATGTAAGTACGTTTTTAATTAATTCTAAAAACACACATAAAACGTAGCAGAATAAGATGCTTATCATTTAAAACGCTGGACTTGTTCCTCTAAACATTTTCCAAAGTGTGTCCTCTATTTACAGCTTAATTTTATCTTGGGAGCAGGAAACACGAAACATATTAATAATTAACAAATTAGTCGAATTTGAATATGACGAACCTAAAACGCGACAAATTTGACATAATAATATTTTATATTGCATATTACTATACTTACAGTTAAATATAAATTAATATAGTTATTACAATTTCATAATTATATTAGAAATATCATTTGTAACATTTGTGTTTTTAAAATAGATCTCAAGCACTTTCCTTAACCTCAATAATATCATAGAATATTTAATGATAATCTTATAATAATATTACAGTATTAAATAATAATAATTATATAATCCATACTATTTCTGTGCCATAATATTTATTACATTGTAACTGATACAAACATAGCCAGTTGGAAAAGCTAGTAATGACGTGGTATGCCATCTAGTAGTCTATTACCTAATATTACCCCAGCGGTTGTATAAGTCTTTAAAAATTATAATATTATTAAATATTTCGCTGAAGTTTCTACAGATTCTTATATATCACAATTCTTTCCACCCTCCCCCCCCCCTCTCCCCCTCTCCCCTCTCGGTTACGCATGCAGGCATCCCCTACGAGGTGACGGTTTACACCAGCAACGAGTCTGGGGCGGGCACTGGTGCCGAGGTCTACATCCAGATCTATGGCACGGAGAAGTGCACCGAGTCGAAGGCCCTCTGCCCCAAGAAGGAGCGCTCGGGCAAGTTCCAGAAGGGCTGCACAGATAAGTTCGTCGTGGAGCTGGAGGATGTCGATGATCCGCTGACCAAGATCAGGATTGGGCACGACAACTCGAGCATGAGTGCCGGCTGGCATCTAGATAAGGTCGAGGTTAGACGGCTCAACAAGAAGGTAGGCGGGTAGCTGCAAAGCATCGGTTATACACGGAACCTTCTTTAATTTCTATGCACGGAACTAAATATTGCGACAGACATTTGAAATTCATACTTTACATTATTTGTATGGTCAAGTGAGTCACATACATGATCACGAACTGTTTCCCATATCATTGGACTAGCAAAAGTTGGCATAAAATTCATGATTTTATCGGAGAATTTGCATAATATAATAATTGAGTCAAGCATTATTTTATTTTAACAATCCGTTTATTATGTAGCTGTACAATAATTATTGAAGAGCGATGTTGCTAAAATCATATATTTTAAGCAACATCGACATATTATGAATAATAAGTAAGCATCACTCACTATTATAGGGATGGTGTTAAATTAGTGTAGTCGTATGATAGTTTGTTTAAATCATAGATGTGGATTTCCTTACTTTCCTTACGATTGTTTGTGAAAACGATGAGTCATACGTCAGTGGCGCGAGGCAAACATAGGCAAGAGAAAGATTTTAGCGTTTGAGAGCAGCTAAATAGGTTAATTAAGTTGAAACAAACTTAATTAATAAAATAAATAATTTATTTAACCATAATATCAATAAACGTAACATTTTACTACGATTTCAATGATGTAAAATAAAATGTTATCTCATTATCTTTTCATTGTTGAAAATAGCTTTGAAGGATGTCTATTTTGGCTGTGTACAATTACTGCCAAATAATTTATTTTACCTCACGCAACTGTGTATGACTCATAGTCTCACAACCAACGTAAAGCATGATGGATTGGATATCTAGGTATAAGATATACAAAACATCCATATTATATAGGATATATATATATGGTTTAAATGAGCAGAGTTTGAAATAATTATAGTCATCAATTCAGTAAAATTGCCTACAAAAAGTTGAAATAGTAATAGTGGTATAATGTGCTTTGATTGCTTCCACCACAACTGCACACAAGAATACTTGATCAACCGCGGTGGCGTAGAGGTAACTTGCTTGCTTCTTGTACCGAAAGTCCCTGGTTCGAATCCCGACCAGGCCATCTTACATGATTAAATTTAGTGGCTGCCCAGAGAGGCTCATGGACTTTGCCCTCTGCGGTGGATGCTGGTGTCTACCTATGCTTAACTGCTTCTCAAGTAGTAAGTTAGGTAGGCATGGCGGGAGACTTGTATTCTTCACATTGTGAGAGGTGATGACGAGAATGCCGCTAATAAAAAATAATTATAAAAAAACACTGGTCCACGTACGTCCAATCATCCACCTCTCATTGCCCGCACACCCACACTCGGCAGGGCTCCAAGTGCTATGTGTTCCTCTGCAACCGGTGGCTGGCTCGCGATGAGGACGACAAAGCGATTGAGCGGGAACTCCTTCCCAGCCGGATCATCGATGAGTTCAAGGATAAAGATGGCAAGCTGCAGAGGCGAGAGTCCACCGCCCAGAACATTCTCATTCAAAAGAAGTACCGTGTTAGTGTACACACGATGAACGTGAATGGTTCCGGCACGGATGCTAACGTCTTCCTCACGATATTCGGGGATCGGGGAGATACAGGGGAGCGCAAGCTGGTTCAATCGGAGACTTACCGAGACAAGTTCGAGAAAGGACATGTGAGATATGATGTGTATATAATTTGGTAAAATGAAGAAAATACAAAGTTTAGAATGAAACATATAGATTTCAAACTTTTTAAATTATATATTTTTTCTTTATATTTTATCTTTTATATTATTTCTTTTATATAAATCAAATGCTATAAATCGGAATTTTTGGGGATTTTCTTTTCTTTGCATCTTTTGTAAAATTTCTTTATCTATTTCATTAAATACTTTTATTTTGATATTAATAATTTTATTCACTATTTATTACTATTTCTTCCATTTAGTATGTCGATCAAGAGATAAAAAGTAATCTTTAAGGCACATAAACGTATAAATATTGTTGTTATAATTGTCATTTTTCTTACAATATTATAATATATATATAACAAGTATATTATTTTTAATCTTTAGGTAACTTTTAAATTTATTTCAAGGTCTCTATGTTAAAGCCAAACTCCCTAATTAACTATTCCACAGAAATGAATTCGCTATTTTTACTTTGCACAAACAATCAATTATTATATCACTTATTTTATTGGTATAAAATAATTTTAATTTTCCCGCTATTACAGTTGTATAAATTCGGTCGATAAATGTCGTTCATGGGCTGATAAATATTTAATAATCGATGAGATCAAACTTAAATAACATTAAATGAACTAATACACCCAGATACTTATTGTTCCTCAACCTCTTTGTCTCCCTCCTCCATCGCAACCGCCACCGCCACTGGCAGTGTGACATCTTCGCCGTTGAGGCGGCCGACTTGGGCAAGATCCACAAGGCCAAGATCCGGCATGACAACGCCGGTCTCAAGGCGGCTTGGTTCCTCGAAAAAGTAGTGGTGGAGGACAGCAGCGGCGAATACGATAAATCTGTGTTCCACTGCGAGCGCTGGCTCTCCACGGACAAGGAGGACCGCAAACTGGAGCGCACCCTCTACGTGGTCGGCTACGACGGAGATATGTCGAGCAGCCAGGGAACGATGTTCTCGGGCTCCATGATGAGCGTTGGCTCGAGTCTGGAGCGGTTCGGACAGAGTCCGCGGATGTCACGACAGGATTCGATACTCTCCAACAAGGGCGATATCTCACGCGATCCTGGTAAGTTACTGCCTTCACTACCGCGCGCGTGGGATAACTTAGGATAAATTGTATCGTAGCTGAGTGATATATTCGATCGTAGATTGTGCACTAAAATCTCTAATCTAGTAAACAATTAATATTATATAAGATCAGTTAATTCAGGCTGAATACTAAGAAATGATACTCAGACCGATAATCTAGTCTCTCTATTAATTATTAATATTGCAAAACCAGTGTTTGCAAACATTCATTTAAAATATTATGGTAATTAGTACCTACATAGTTTATTTTAAATTGCATACATGCATTATTCATCAAAAAGCATCAATTTATTCACTAATAATAATACTTTTAATAATTGCACACATATCAGCAAAACAAAAGTTGTGCGACGAGGCAAATCAGCCTGTATAGTCTGTATACTATCCTTCCATTTCTCCGGCAACCACCCCATCCAGTGATCACCTATGTTATGCGTGTCACGACTGGAGCCGAAAAACACAGTGGTACCGATGGACCGCTGTGGGTCAACATTTTCGGCGTGAACAAGAAAGGCAAAGAAATCAAGACTGGCCGACAGCCTCTCCAGTTGCAGGGGAGGGAGAACAAGTTCGCCCCGGGGTCCACTGAGCTGGTGACAATTGAGGCGCCGGATGTAACCAAAGTCAGGGCCATCGAGGTAATCTCGGCCAGAATCATACAGAATGCAGTGTGAATAATTGTTGAATAGTGATTCTTCCATAGGTCTCCAGTTTCAATTAAACGAATCGGTTCGCTTTATAATGTGTTAATTAACCCTTTAAGTCGTTCGCATTTTACCTTTTAGGCACAAGTTCATGGCATGTCAAACATAAATGTGGTACTTATTCAAATTTTTTGCGCACAAATAATTTTATACATTAAGTATAAACACAAATATGCATTCAATTAATATTTCGTTCTTGACCCAATGGTTATGTTGTGAACAGAAAATCACCTTTAATTATGAAGTAAACTTTTAAACTCCTTCGTTTTCACATATTTCCATCATCATATAAGGTTCACCATTTTAGTAAATAAATAATATGCTATTAATAAATAAAATGCTATCAACTTCCATTTGAAGTATGTAAGTAAATATAGAAAAGCCAGTGATTCACTGTTGTGTAGAAACAATTCTAAATTTTGTAAAAACTTTTAGTGAATTCAGACCTTAGATTCAGAGTATATGAATAAAATGGTTTAGCCTAATTCTCGTCTATACGTCTTATATTATTTGCCAATATTTAAAACAAATGTTACAACAGTTTTTATTAAGATGTTATACTATGACATAATTTTTGTTGATTACAATTTTTTTAATAACATAATATTCTAACATATCATTTGAAATAAATTGGCATGTCAATGTTTTACACCATGTGTTACTACAATAGTAGATATGATATTGGTGAAGACATTATGTATGCGTGATACTTCAGTTGATCAACGACGGAAAATCCGATCAGTCGGGCTGGTATGTCGAATCTGTCGATGTGGACATTCCCATTCGCGGGAAGAAATACAAATTTCTAACAAAAAGTTGGCTAGCTCGGGACAAATTGGACGGGAAGATGTCGCGAATCTTCACGCTAACTGAAGGTGATAAAGCGAGTGTTCTCAACTACAAGCCAAGTGAGTTAAGAAATATACCGTATGTGTCTTACTACAATATTCCCCGATTTACCCCCACCGATTTACCCCCCCCCCCCACCTCCCGTTACTCCACTACACCCTTCACCCCAAGTGGGGTTATAGCCCCCAGACTCTGTTTTTCACATTCCAACCCTATCTGGCAAAAATAATTAGCTTGCACTATTGATTAGTAGTAAAATTATGTTTTATTTCGTCAAAATGCGAACAAGACATACTGTTTCGTCGTCTACTTTATTAACTGCTTTGATAATTGCATTTCCATCTGATCAAACTATAAACCGGTAGCGATTCATCAGGAACTGAATAATGTCAATTCTATATTCAATTTTGGTTCATTCTATAATATGCTATAGATTAATGCCTAAGTTTTATGCCTTTTATTATATTAAAATATATTTAAATTATATTCTAAATTTGATTGATTATCTTGATTTTTGTTTTTCCTCCAAGAAATCGCCTATGAATTGTCCGTGATTACGGGCGATGCGGAATCCGCCGGTACCGATTGCAAGATCAAACTGCAGCTCTACGGATCCGGGGGAAGCTCAGATGAGTACATACTAGAGAAGATGGGCGAGAGATTCGAGCGTGGACGCAATGACTCCTTTATATTGCCCATGGATGATGTCGGCACCATCAAGAAACTACGCGTGTCCCTTGACGGCAAGGTTTGTAGTTCGCGTTGTTTGTCGACGGTATTAATCTCTGTCAACTTTTAGGTTTTACGTTCACTCAAATTTTTAATTATTTGTTTAAAAAACTTATACATGCTTCTAAAAAACATGAGGAAAATTAAGAGAATGTGTAAAAACTTAATTGAAAATCCAAAAGAACGCGGAGATACTTGATAACAAGTTACAGTAAATCGTGGAAAACATAATATAAAATTTTCAATAAAAACCTTCTATAATTTAATTACATATTTTCCGGTGTACAAGAACACATATTTCGTAATTATATACTCAATGTACGGGTGTATATCCGTTTAAACATTGGTTTATGTTACGTTTTAAAAATATATACTTCTGTCTAAAGTGTCCCAGTTATCGTATCCAATTCAGCTATTTCGTTTCATCAGAATTTAATAAATTGTGGTGGTATTCATAAATCGGGGAACCCTTTTCTTTTCCTTTGCTTTCCCTTTCCTTTTCCCTGCTCTATGAATCCACCCCTGATGGTCTTATTTCTACGCCTCCTTCTCTTCAAACTGAAAAAGCCGTCATTATTAGTTAATAGGAGTCTGTGGAATCTGGAATTATCTATATATATATTCTGATCAAATATTCCAATAAAAGGAGTGTGTCTTTATTATTTTGAATATCTTTCTTTGTTATCATGACTTTTTTTCGATATCTTTCTTTTGTCCGTCTAGGGGGAACGCAAACACTGGTTTCTAGATAAGATAACGATAATGAATCCGACCACTTTGGACCAGTATGAGTTCGACTTTAATGACTACCTGAGTTTAACCAAGGGCAATCACAAGGACTTAAAGGTGGAGATGCCCGCTATTATGAATGGAAAGCAGCAACTATCAAGTCAGTATATTATGCGTTTTCTATCATTTCTCGAATTATATAATATGTTTGGTCATTATTCAATGTTATTGCATTATGTTATTAGTAATAGTTGTATTTCTTAATTTATACAAATAGAGTCGTTTATATTATTATTTTTAGTGGAAGATACACTACTTTTCTTTCCTATGTAATGTGTTAAAGCAATTAGATGAATTGTAAAAGAGTTATATTTCATTATTATTATACATATTATGTATTACATTATGTTGTTATATCTAAATATTATTTATTTTCATGTTAGTATTATATTTGTATAGTTATTTGGTTCAAATTTAAACAATATTATGAAAAAAAAAAATGTGAACATTTCATTATTAGAATTATTTATCGCATAAATTTGTCATTTTATTTAGATTTATTTTTTAACTTTTAAAATGATTTCCTTTTTTTATATTGCTCGTTGCGGTTTAGCAAATGGTAAGTTAGAAGTCCCTAACTGAATTAATTTTGGCTTTTGGATTTTCAAAGAAAGCTCTTTATTATCCAAAATTGGTAATCAAGTCTATTTCAGTTTATTAGCTTATCTGTTAGATCCCGTCATGTTGGTAGATGCTGTTTATCTGTATCTTACATTATTTGCGGTATTGACTTATTGTCAGGCATAATTTCGTTGTTACTACCGTTTTAATATTCGTTCATATCTTTCGACTTGTAAACGTACTCTTTGTTATATAAAAATCTTTGTCATCATTACTGGTTTGTATCAATATTATAATTCTTTTATGATATATTGATTGACACGTGTCGTTATTACTGGCTTGTATCAATATTATAATGCTTTGATGATATATTGATTGACTCGTCGTGTCGATATTAAACTACAAAAAAGTCAATATGTGTTCTAATGTATTATTTTGTCAACATCAAACTGAACTTTTTAAAATAAATTGTTTGATATCATTTATTTTAATGCAATGTCGAAACTATTTGTTATGATATTATGAATTATATAAATTCGCCTACTGAGTGTTTCTGTTATTTTACTTGAAAATAGTCTTTTAAAACACTTGTTTTAAGAAAAAATGGCAAAAAACCTATCGCTATGTACCAATTGATTCTCAAATTAACATTTGATTCTCTTTATCGTCTTTTGATACTATATGGACGCAATTTTTATATTCCGGGTCAAATAGTTCTAAATAGGTTAGTTACAAATAATCGCACAGCCTATTTATATGTTTTCAGGCATATCAATAAATAGGCAATAGTTCATTCGATGCTTCGTGTTTTGTATCTATTGTATATATTCTTATACTTCTATATGCCATTCACTACTTTAGTTAACATAGAAGTTATCACCATGGTATGTTATGATATCACTTTATTGCTATATCATGCTATGAGTATTCTTCATTCTTCTTCGGTGGAATATTTTAATATATTTATATATAAAACTTTTTAAACTGTATTTTCAAACATTTTTAAGGCTTATGAAAGCGGTTACTTTAGCAGTTGATGTAAAAATATGTCAACAAAAAATTTCCAAATGTTTGGTATAACCTATTTACGTGTTAATTGCATACAGTATACATTTCGAATACGAGCGTTTTTTAATATGCGTATAAAATACCATTTCATATTTGTTTTAAATTTGATTCTATATTGAATAATTCTATTCTTTAAAGCAATTATTCTATTTTTTGTATAATTATAAAGTAAATTGCTCATTGATCGTAATATATGTTGATACATTGTCCGAGAAGTATACTATTTATTTATTACTGTTTTAAAAAAATCAAATTGAGTAAAACACAATTTTATGTAGCATGTGTGACTGATAGCAAATAGGCTTAAAGTATGTTTAGCATATAGCATACTTACTGAAGCCTGCAAAGCGTACAAAGCATGCAATTAGTATTTACAACCTAATTAAATATCAATTTAACATATCTTTTAAAGTGATAGAATTCTTATATATTGTAAATTAAAATTGTGGTATATGGTTATTACATTTAGCTTCTTCAGTTATGTACTCCATATTCATACTGTCTCCTATGACTGTCTTACTACAATAGTAGTATAGGAAGAGTCGATTCTGACTCACTTATAAATAGATTTATGA
>JAUZND010002899.1:0-32013 GCA_034780555.1 Coelogynopora nodosa
ATTATTCTTAAATTATTATAGATATATTTTTCCCATTTTCTCTTATCTTTTCTCACTTTCTCATCTAATCTCTAAGTGGCCTCATTCTGGAGAGTGCTTTTATTTTTTGTAGGTCGGTCATCTTTTTTTTTATTTCTTCATTTCTTCATTTTCTATTTTTCTCTTTTTTCTCATATGATTTCCTCTTTTCTATTACTTTTATGTTAAATTACTACGTTTTTTATGCTACTTTTTTAAATAATTTTTCTGCGTTTTTCGTCTCTTTGTTTCTTCTATTTTTTGTACGATTTTTCAACGGACACCTCTTTATTTCTCTCTTTTCTTACTCTTTTCTCTTTCTTTCTATTCTCTATTTCTAACTGGCCTCTATTTCTTAGTAGAGTAATAGAACTTTAATCCAGAATGAGGCGAATTAAAGCGAGCGTATTTCAAGAATATTCTTGAGCGTTAGCGAAAGAATATTATTGGAATTTAAGTGGCCTCATTCTGGATTAAAGTTCTATTACTCTCGTATTTGCAGGTTTATTCAGGCTCGGCTGAAAGAAGTTCATTGAATTGTGTTAGTTCCGATTAACTACCCATAGGCGGCGGAGCCGGAGGGGCAGAGGGGGCTGCAGTCCCCTCTAAATTTAGTCTGGGGGGCTGCAATATCGTTCAGCCCCCCCTAAATTCTGTATGATGAAATATATTTTATAATAGAAAATTTCAATCTCTGTATAATTACACCTGCGCAGATAGTAGTTAGTATATTTCACTGTTTCTGGATGATGTCTCTCACTAACATACAAAATTAATGTACAATAATAAAAATTTTGTCAACGTTTACAAAATTTCTTCGTCATAATTGATGCTGTAAGCGATAAGAGGAAAATCTCTGTCCAATTCTCCGGCCTACAATGGCCTATAAAAACGCTCTAAACCCAGCTGGCCCGCTGCAACAAGTGTTCATTTGCCAGACACAGCCCAACATGACAACACAGCCTGGATTTCATCTCAGTGTCGGTAATTAGCGTGAGCACCAATCCTAAACACAGCAGTCCGTCGTTTCATACATTTCATGCTATCTCATATTTTATTTTTGTATATATTATTTTTATGTAATATATGCTTAAGTAATATATATTTTTATATATATTATTTGTATGTAATATATGCTTATGTAATATATATTTTTATATATATTGTTTTTATGTAATATATATATATATATAATTTATTTTATCTTTCGAGTTATGTAATATTTGCACTGTATAGAAGATTCATTAGTACATCCATTTTATATTAAATGGTTAGCATATACATACATAACAAAAAATTTAGTAATTTATGGAGACTATATATTATGTAACAATATTTATCAGTTTATTGCTTTACAGTAATAAAAGTATTTATAGGTAGGTAAAATATCTAGGTATATAAAATCGAAAGTATTATGTATAAAAGTATCAACATTTATTATAGGCATTATTTTATAATATTGACATTAGTTATATGACATATAGGTAATTATAATAAATCATATCGTCGGTGTCGCATGCAATCCGCATATCTTGATTTTAAATACTTTTCAGGAGAATGACAAAACTATTTTACAAATTAGTTTTCAGCATGTTGACTTAGACACTAATTATTTGAATTAGAGATATTACTGGTGAATATTTTCTTTAATGATTATAGCACAAGACAGATAGAATATTTATGTAGGTACTAAATTGAATTATTAAAAAAATCGATAATTTTGAGTTACTTGGATTGCGTGCCACAACGACGATATGTAGCAATGGTGTACCTATAGTAGGTATCTATAATATTTAGCTTGTCAAAATTATTTTTTTTGCATTAATAATAAAACATAAATTAATATAAAACATACAATTTTCGGGGGCTTCGCCCCCTTAACCCCCACCAGGGGCGCCGCCCCTTGACCCTGCTGGGGGCTTTGCCCCTGTACCCCAAGCTTGAAAAACTTGAAACTGTCTCTAGCGTCAGCCCCCCCTACATTAACGACGCTCCGCCGCCCCTGCATAAAGTATCTTTATAGAGACGCGTATATACCAATAAAAATGTATATTTCGTGCGATCAATCAATGAGATGCAATCAGGTTCATCGAATAAATGGCAAAAAACTACATATCTACATATATATATATTATATATATATAGCCTACATACAGATCTACATATCAGTAAATGTATTTATCTAGAATGGTAGGCCATTCGTAAATCTCACATGCGTTCTGTTTCACTAGTACTAATTTGGAACAAGATCATATAAACGAATTTATTTAAATAAAATATAATTAAAGTCTGTATAGAGTGAATGAATATCGTACCAAAAAAGCTCTTAGAAGTTATAAAAATATAAATCACACAATCAAGCTATCGAACTTTACGATTTTAAAATCATTATAGACATTACGACGTCATTTTGTCAGTTTATAAGTGAATATATCTCAATCCACCCACCATATCAATCAATAAAAAAATTATTTTTATCTATAATACGCGGCCCTCACGAAATATTTATAATCCTATTTACTTGCTTTTTTAATTTATGTTTTATAGTTACTTCCAATACTAATAAACATTATACTGTTTTTACTCATTACAACAAGCAGTAAGTAGTAATGAAACATTATTTCTAAAATAAAATTGGAGATTGACACGATGAAACTTAAATTCTTTTCTGTCATCCAGGGGCTGTCGGATAATAGACTGGATCATGAATAAGGGGATAAGGTAGATCTAAAACAGTTTAACAGCTAAAACTATTTAATACCTAACGGAATAATGATGTGTAGCCGTAATAAATACAATAGTTACCCATAACTAAAATAGTTACAGTTTGGTTAGACAAATTTATAAATGAAAATATATCGAACTCTAAACTAAACTCAGCTGTCGATATCAAGCTTAAAGTTCAATGGAATTTAGCGATTGTTAGAAATTCTAAATTATTATTATATGCATTGTTTTTCATTTTACTGTTAATATAAGTTGTTTGTTATTGTGCGGCTGCACGTGTTAAAATCGCTTAAATGAGCAGTTTGAAAGGACTAAACAAATTGTCTATGATTAATATGACCACTCACTAAAACACTTGTGATAAGAAATGGATCCCGGACAAATTGAGCTGAATTTTTTACTGGTGGTCCTATACGGCACGTTCATTGTATGACTAATGGTTAATTCGGCTTTGACTCATTATATTTTAGTCATTTTGGATTCCTTTTTGCGACCATGTCGTTATGATTCATAATTATATTGTCAATATGTGGGGAGTATGTTTTAATGCCCAATTTTAAGTTTTAAGTAGACAAATTTGAAATAACTTTAAAATTTAGGAGTCTACTATCATTAAACTATATAATCACAATTAAACACATTATTAATAACATTTTAGTCCGAATCTTACCAAATTTACCAAAACAATTTAATACATTAAAATTATTTAGATTAATTATTATGCCGTAAGAAATAAAGTACATTTAATATTAAGTGTATTAAAAATACACAACATAATAAATATTTACAGCTTGTATAAAATGTCGTCAAACTTTAATTAAACTTTTTACAAATTTAATCAATACGTAAAAACAAAATAGATTAATAAAACACTAATAAATTAAATGACAATATAAGATCAACACGCAAATAAATTGTAGAAAATGTACATCACATAGGATATAAAAAAATAAAGATAATAACTTGATTTTAAAATATCATTTTCGAATCCTAGAATTGGACACGCTATTAAAACAAGTGCATCAGAAAGGATTTCTTCATTTATTTAATACATCAAACATATAGAATATGGACAAGAGACAAACAGCAGGTAGTGACTTAATAATACATCACTTTAAAAATCAATATCAAGGCATTATTAGTTCCATGACAATATATTAACAGTTCATTACATTTCGATAGACATAATATTAAATGTAGAAAACAAAATAAATTTGCTCCAACTGATTAAAATGAGCTCAACTTTGTACACTTCTAAAAGGTAATCAGAATAAAACAAAAAACTATTTAAACAAGCCGCATAATCGAATCGCACACCGTAGCACAAAACATGTGGAGGTCCATTATAAGTTGACATGATCTTCTAATAAGTAGCGTTAATAACTTTATGGTCATTACAACAAAAGCTGCCAATGAAACTAATCAATTATGCTAGAGTTATTATGACCATTTAATTTTTATACAATTTTTCAATTTTTTTTATTAATTTTCATATTTTGAGGATTAGTTTCTAAATTAATTAAAAACGTTTACAATTACTGGAACGAATAAAAGCTTCTCTCAAAAACACATAAATTCAAAATTGTTTTGACCCTGACACACAGTATATCTGTTTTGTGATAGATGCTCTCTTGGATTCAACAATTTGTTTTTGGCGTAGAGGTCTGAATATGTTAGTGTGTATGTTATAGTAGTTGTTGTTGAACATAACTAGATCAAAAAATTCCACAGGTATGAAATATGATATGCAAAGACTAAAACACTTAAATATTTCCACCTAAATAGATTCAAATTTTAATAAAAATTATATGACTTTACTATGGAAAAAGTTACTTTTGCAGAGAAAAGTCTTTTATTATATCTAAGTATGAATTAAAGTTCGTAAATGGTACTTGTACTGACCAGTTAATGCCATTTTTAATCATTTTATATCTGAAACAATATTAATTCTAGTTTATAACGGATGGAATTTTGAGTAATTATTTTCAATATCTGATTAATTAATTTAACATTATTTATTAAAAGTAAATTAAAATTTCTACTGTTCTTTTAGAAAATTGGCATTATTGAAAAAAATATCGATTCATATATGTGTACTACTCTAATATTTCAAATAAATGAAATAGAAGAGGTTAAAAATCAAATTTTAATAATGTTAAAAGATATATTTTAACTAAAGTAACCAATGTTTACATCCACATTAAATCCCTGCAACATCTTTGAACTAGACTAAGGACCATAGACTGGTTCATCAATTACTTATTAATTGACTAATATATTTAGTAATTGGAAAATAAACTCTGTAGTTATTAGTCAAAATAATATTGTGTCTACTTGTAGATACAATTATTATGATACAATTAGCAAGTAGTCATGTACACCGACCGATAAATACCTTCAAATGGAATGTTATCTGGATCATGAATGACATCACATCAAAATATGCACAAAATATAGAGACAGTTAGCAAGCAGATAAACATTGCGAGTAGCATTGTGAGCGGCATTGTTCGGTCAATAATCAAATAGAGAAAGAAAACTCTTTTTGTCACTTTTTATCATAACATCAGAAATACAGGATCTAGGTTGAAAAACGCAGTAAATATATTGTATTATAGAAAGACATGAGACAGACAAGTGATAGGTAGTAATATGAAGGGTCCGCATGAAACGACTAGTTTAATAAATGTTTGTCGTATACATGATGACAATTACTGCTTCGCTTCAGAACAATAATTCGCCGACTGGAATACGCGGGAACATAAGGCAAATAATGTAAACAGAAAAAATAGCTGCACATATGATAAAATACTAGAGATAAAGCGGACATTCTGAGTCATACTATTGTGGTCGGTTTCGGTGTCACCTGTGGGCGTTTTATAATAAATTAAATGTTTATTTTTTCATGTCAATTATGGCATATAAAATACTGTATTCTCGAAATGATAATCATTCAATAGATCACTTAGTGAATAAACTTTACCCGGTACACTCAAATAAAATAGACTTAAGACGAACAGCCAGACGAGTGCAGAGTCATATCACAACAGGGTTCTGAAATGGTTAGCCAGCGGAACATGCGCATACACCGGAGTTGAGTGGCACGTCACTGTTGCAAGATCTAGACTTGAAAGGATCACAGCCAACGAAAGGAAAGGAGAGGAAATAAAGGGATAGGGGGTCCGGGTGGGGCCAAATACTCGTTATTTGATTGTAAGCAAGACGGCACACTCGACGATTTTAAAGGAATAAAAGCGCCATTATTGGAGAGCTAGTACAAACGATCATGGTTGCCTTCTTTCAGTCTTCCAATTCGAAGGAACACTTTTAATCGATTACATCTCCATTAAATAGCAACATAAAATTTAATTATTTGTTATGGATCTATGTATGACTTTATATTTGATTTTTACAAAAAATACAATTTTAATATCAAATCGTGAGAGTTGTTAACTCTAATAAATAGTTTAAATTTATTCAAAGCATAAAGACTAGATCAATATTTTTAATCAAACTAAATTAGGAATAGTACAACAATAGATATGAAGACTGAACGACAGTACAATCTAAAATAAGTATGCCTAGAATACATATATGCCTACAATAAGAATACAGCCTCGGAATCTGCCAATTTCTGCCTTAATAGTCCGATCATTATACACAATTAGGGGCCATTTATATAGTACGTACTATCAGATTTTCAAAATATTGATTTATCCTTTCCTCCCTGTATGCCTGCTTATGCTTTATGGTAATCCCTTCCTCCTGAACCGACATACCGGGCTAAGTTATAATTAGCAAATTAAACTGATTATATAATTACATAAAATTAATGATTATAAGCGTAAATAATAAATTATTAATAGTCAGCTTCCGCTGCTGTTCATATAATTAAAAAATGTAGAAATTAGTAAAAATTATGAGGAGGGTATCGTAATGGAAATGGATTATGTTATTGTTAGTAGTTGAAAATGTCATTAGTAAAGCAAATACACGCTTCTTTATCCCTTGTATGCTTTACAATAACCCTCTCCTGAGCGTACGTACTTTGTGGATGGTCCTTTATTATTCTCAGTTATTTATACAATTTTAATACGTACAACCAAAATATTATATCTAACTTTACTATGTTACTAGATCGACTAAAACAATCAGAATGTTCATAAAACATACTATCAAGATCCAAACCTTATCATTATTTGTGTACAACCAAAAAGGCGCCTTCTTGCTAACTGGTTCCAATTGTTGAATATATATATATATTATTATTAAACGCATGTGCTGCTAGCTCTTGTTAAACAATCAAAATGTTCAGAGTGTTCGGCGGCTGAAATAACGAGGGAGTAAGAGTGAGAGACGGAGAGGGAGGGCGCTAGGGTCTTCAGTTCTTGCTCCCTGTGGGGAAGAAGAAGGAGTTCCCGGTAGCAAAATGCGAGTTGATCGGGGTCTTAGGAGAGGCGCACATGAAGGTGGTCTGATCGGCCTCCTCAGCACGGTGGAACTGGACTCCGTTGACATTGGGCTCTGAGAAGCAGCGCTGCAGCTTGGGCAGCGAGCGCCACAAGTTGTCCAGGGTTGCGTGGATCTGATGTGTGGGTAATGATATATATATATTGTATATCCTCTACCAAGTATTGAGCATATTATACAAGGTTTTCCAAATATAATTATTGGACTCTTCCAGGAATTTTTTTTTAATTTTTGCAGTAAAAAAATTTCAGAATAGAAACATTAGCATTTGGCCAAATTGTCAGTTTTTGACATATTTTCTCGACGAATAAATGTCCTTATAACATACAGGAAGCTTGGAGTAATACTCCCCAATAAAGGGCACCATATTATGTACCTCGGTTTGGTAACTAATAAACAAAATCCGTATTTAAAAAATAGCATAATTTTTAAAATATATGGTTTTGTTCATTAGTCTATTAGTCATAATGTTGAATTCTTAAAAAACAAAAGTCTAAAAAATAAAATTCATTTAATAATGTTACATGGCATATACGATCTAGCTGAAACATAAATTTTAATGATTTTTGATTAAATATAAATATTCCAAGAACTTTTTAATAAAATTCCAGGACTATTCCAGTATTTCCAAGACACGCGGCTGCCCGATTATACTATGATAGTATGTTATTTTTATTTCCATTAAAAATGTTAATACTAATACCAGAAAATATTTTAATCATTGAAATTTTACAATTTTCTTTGTAATCTTTAAATATTTATAACTATTCTAAAAAAAAAAAATATATATATATATATATACACAAGATAAAAAAGAGAGAAACAGAGAAAGAGCGAAGCAGTGAAAAATACGTGCGAAAGAGGTATATGGACACATAACGGCTCAATCACCTGTGAGAAGGGTGGCCTATTCTCGCGCTTGAAGCTGCAGCAGTCGGGCATCAAGCGGCGCATCATGTTAGGAATATCGGTCCTGGCGTGGTTGGCCGTGATCTCGGGCCGTAGCCGGCCCCGCCCCACCAGAAACAGGATCTGATCCCGGTTGTTGATCGTGGGATAGGGCAGCTGGCCCGTGATTAACTGGATCATGACACAAATAAGAGACTTGATTATATCCAAGATAATAAACAATATCAGATCTACATAATCTGTATTAAACCAATAAATCGAGACATTTTTAATTGATTCCACGTAGAAAAAAAGGAAACTATCAGGTTCGAACTGTCCCAAAAGGGAGCTAATGAAAAATAACGTCAACTAATCTGTTAATTATTAAGTCACTATCTAGATATTGTTTATCTAAAATTCTCTTAAAAGCCAAAAAATAACAGCTTATAGCTAACAAAATAAGTATGCTGCATGTATTGTGCATTACAGTAACGATCTAATGAATAACAATATTCAGGTTTTAATTAATACATATTAAAACGTCATACCAAGTGTTTCTCATTTACTGTGAAATATTTTGAGAAAATCTATTAATCAAAATAGGGAAATGAGTATATATTTATGGGACGCCCGAACAGCCCCCTACATTAGGGACTGCCTTAAAATTTCAGGGCAGTTGACATTCTGCAATATTGTCTAAAATAGCAAAAGGTTTAAATGGTAAGCACGTAGACTACGGGTAAATATAGCTAATAACCTTACTAAAATAAATTCTAAATAGAATGCAATACAAATAATTAATATATTATGTAACAATAAAAATGGACTGTACCTTAAATCTTATTTTCAATGCACTCAATATTTATAGAAGTTTTTTTCATTCACAGAACTTATTTTTGCCTATAAAAGTGTATAAAAAGATGCAAACATGCGTTATGCCTAGTATGCATTCAATTATAATTAACTTATAAATACCTATATTAATTAAAAATACATGAAAAAACCGTAAACATAAAACCGCCACGGCTGAAAATGTTAAAAGTCTCTGCTTCAAAAATTGTTTAAATAATTTCTCAAAATGTTAAATGACATAATATCTAATTTCACGACAGACAGGCATCGTTACCACTCACCTCGTAGAGTACGACCCCGAAGGCGTACACATCGGAAAGGTTGGTGTAGGGGTTGTCCCCCTCCATCCGAATCACCTCCGGTGCCATCCAGAGGATAGAGCCCGTGGGCTGCTGGAAGCCGCCCACCCCCCAGCGGGTCTTCACTGTCGCGAGGCCGAAGTCGCCGATCTTCACCGTTTTCTCGTGGAGGAAGATGTTGCTCGACTTAAGGTCGCGGTGGATTATGTTCTTCGCGTGGAGGTAGCTGGTGTGAGAAGGGGGTTCAGGGGCAGGGCACAATACAAGATAAAACATCTCAGCCCCACTTCTGGTTGCTTAAATACTTGAATGGTATTATTAATAGTAGTTTATAAATATAATAAAATTAATTTAGTAATTTAGCAGTAATCTTTAAAAATATATAAATGTAATGTATTTTCAAAGAATTTATTATCAATAAAATGTTTAATATTACAGAAAATTATTTTACAATACTTGTATAAAATTAATTTATTACTTAAAGTAGTATATAACCAAATAACAACATAAATTAATATAAAATTAGTAAAAACACCAAGTATACTCAACTTGATTGTTGAATAATACATCAAAATGTATAACAATAATGTCACCAAAATTCATTTCGTTTTCAGGTACATTTTAATGAAAAAATTAGTGACGATCAAAAATTATTTCGTTCAAATATGGCTAACTCTGAACAACAACACTTACAATTTTTTTTAATCAGTGTCATAGCATCCCTAGATATTGAGAAAAAAATCCAACCCAGTTATAAACGACTCCTATATTGCACATGATTTAACCAACAGGAACAAGGCATGCAGAATCAGAAGGGAGTAGGGCAGAGCTTGTACTCACTCCATGCCCTGGGCAGTCTGCCGGGAGATATCCACAAGCTCGGACATGCCGAACTTCTTCTCGTGCACATGGAGGTGGTTGTAAAGGCTGGAGCCCTCGCACCACTGCGTGATGATAGCCAACTGCGGCTTCGATACACAGCCGATAAAGAGCAGGACGTTCACGTGCCGAGTCTTCCTGCACGATGGAAGCCGGGGTTGGGGTATCAGAAAGCAAAGAATATTATATACATGAAACCAATTATTTGGACTTTTACTAGACTTTTATCAAAAGACGACTATTTAACTTTAAATCTGTACCAATCAAACACGAAAACCTGGGCAATAAACGTTGATTTTGAAAATAAAGACTACAAATCAGAAATGAATAGAATAAAAAACCACGATAAACATAATGTCACAATAGCCGATGATTAAATCAAAACACGTCGATTTAAGTTACAACAGAAAATAACATTTATTTCAAAGAACAAGGATTTCATTTCTTGAATTGACCTATTCCAAAACTTGTCTTGCCCATGTATTACACTAAGAGACAGTTGTAGTGAATGTTTAAATATTGTGTTTAATATTGTATTAACTATTTCAATATATATGCAATTTAGGTATTTTAAAATATATTTAATTTATTTAACTTATTTTTTCAATCTTTAAACATAATTACAACTTTTATGGAAAATATTCTCTGACCTAAAAATTAAATGTCTTCTTTTACAAATGTTTAATTAATCACCTAGTATATAAACAAAAACAAATGCTTGACTCCAAGGGATCCTTCTGAGGTAAAAACAGCCAAATATTTATATAATGTAAACTGAATACGTATTTTCGTAATTGGAATATATTATTTAAAAAAATACCTACGTTACTGTGTAGAAACTTGTTACATAATATTGAAATCCTGCATAAAAAATATAGTGTAGATGTTGTCCGTAATTGAACTGAACTTTTATTAGAAAATATATAATTATATTAAATGAAGAAGAGCATTTAAAATAAATTATAGTATATTATTTTAACAAAAACATAATTTCCAAAAATCTTCTTTCTCACTCTAAATAGTACTCTTTTATTTAGGATTGTAAACTTAAAGAACATTCTATAAACTAAAAACTTGTGTGAAACTTACCGTAACACATTGACTTCGTTCTTAAACGCTTCCAGCTGTGCCGGTGTAGGGTCAGAGACATTGAGCTCCTTAATTGCCACGTTGCCATGCCAATAACCTTTGAAGACAGTCCCAAAGGATCCGGACCCAATTCGGCAATCCTTTGAAATCTCCCTACTTAAGATTTCCCATTCTTCATTGGAGTCACGACGCTGAATTAACGAAGACAATCGTCTAATCAAATGTTCACATAATTTTTGTCAGTACAGCAGTATAATATACTTTTTATTTACCACAATACGTGAATTATTATTGGAAGTGGAAGATAATAACAACTAATTTAACTGACTGTAACAAACAATGTTTTTTAGTATAAATAAACGCATTCTGCATAATCTGCATAACACAGCCACTTACGCAATACGCTCATAATTCAATTGTAAGGATTGTAGTGTAACAAACGTAACCCGACGTACTAGAACATTTACATATAGTTTATTATATATGCAATACCTTTTGTAATGTGACATGATGTTATCTATGACATGCTACAGCTAGAAATCACTCAAATCACTAAAATTATGAAATTTTGTTTTATTACAACGCATAAAATGTAATAAAATACATGATTATCCAACTGTCTGGTTAATATTATTACACTTTGTAGTAACTAATATATTCTGTTATAGTTATATATATATATATATATAGTTATATTCTAATATAACTTCTGTTACAAAATTATTAAAATTTAAAAAAAACTATACATGTATCTTATTCGCGAAGCACCGAACATTTTAAACGGATAGCAAATAATTATACACAATTAAACAATATAAAAACATATACAAATTTATTGAATATTGCAATCGAATAAAGAATTATTTAATCAGGCATTGTGCCCTAGCATTCCCTCTTTTCCCAGACAGGTTATTCGTATTTTCAATTTGTAATCTGCAGTAAATAATATGTGATGGCAGACGACAATTATGTCAGTATAATTAATATAACATGAGATAAGAGACAACTGATAGAATGATCGCCCTAAACTAAGAGTAAATATTAGTTGACCTTCGTTCATTTATTATTGTCTCTACCCAGAGGTTCATATGGGGTGAAAGCGTCTCTGTACCAAGTAAATTCATTTGTTGCAAACACAAAACTCATTTAAAGACAGTTTATATAGAGCAAAGCTAGATTACAACTCTCGATAAGGGATATTATAGCATTATACACTGTAAACTTCAGTCAGATATTGTCGATATATAACATACAGTAGGTAAGCTGGATATTCGGTAAATTGACTTAACATTTTTGCACTTTTGTAATATAATATATTAATAATGTATCATTTCTGCACTTTTATCAGGACATATTATGATCATTCTCGCACTGAAGATCGATCTAATAAAGAAACACACAGGAAGTTTGCAAAATAAAAACTTAATAAAATTTAAAGTGTATTACAATTAATACAAAATATCCGAGCTTTCACCTTTCATGATCACCAATAAGGCATAATCATGGTGTCATAATCATAATCATAAATATTGTCGTATTGCCTTTTTATAATGAAACATGCCTTGATAAAATACAAGGCGTAATATAAAATCGTAATATTAACTAAATATATCATTTAGTAACTATTGACATCGTTATTAGTTGATAGAGAAAATATAAATATTTTTATTGAACATATTAATTATTAAAAAATCTAAGTTCATTAGAGGTACTCATAGATTAAATAAGTTTTTTTAAATTACTATGATTTATATTACGAACAAATATTGGTTTCAAAACAAATTAGTCAACATTTATTTGTTCACACTCTGTAATAATTTCATTAACCAAGACTATCCTATGATATTATTTTTGATATCGGAAGTTATTTCCTTATTTCTGGGGCTCCCGCAAAAGTCGTGATAACAACTGAACAACAACATCAAGCAAGATGGATCGACAATGCGATGATCGACAGCATGATTGACTGCCTGACCGACCGAGGACTCACCGCTCTGGGTCGCTGCGGCTGCTTGGGCTCACTCTCAGACCGGTAGGGTTTGGTGCGCTGATTAGGGTCCTCTGACCCGGTCAGGTTGGGGGTCTCCTGACCCCCCCGGGCTGGGGAAGGAGACAGCAGGGTGCCTCCCGGACCTCCTCCCATACTGGAGGCGACCTGACCCGTGTAGGAGGCTGTAGGGGGGGGGGGGGAGCCAGTGGAGTAGACGTGTCGTGTGAACAGAGGGAAATATGCAATAGGATATGATACAAGTGGCTAGATCAATTCTATTCGTCTACTGAATAAAGGTTACATTCTAAGTTTTAACGATTGTTGTAGCTGTTACTAAATTAAGATGAAGTGGTTAGTTTTTTAATTCGTTTATTTTATAGAATTTTATTTATTTATTCCATTATTATTACTAAATCAATATACGTAAAATTAACCAGTAAATTATAGATAAAACTAAAGTTAATACTTATTAAAAAAGTATGTAAACAATTTAAGCTTTCCTCACATTCAATAGAACAATTAAAATGATAAGGATATATTTTTACTTTCTACTGAAGAAGAGCTAATGTTCTGCTATTTTTTCGGGTAACAAATAATTCATACGTTAAATGTGTATCATATACATCTCTGAAACCATATTTTACATATTAATAAAATAATGTTACAAAGCAAAAGTCGGTGAGTTGGTGAATAAGAGAGGCGTAAGTTACAAACAAGAAATTTTGAAGAATATTATACCGATATTGAAATACTATATTGAGTGTATGTTATATATAATATGGTGAAGTAGTGAATTTGTGTGAATGATTTATTAAAGGCGTTGCTAGTGAGAATAGACGTTGATGGATGAAATAAATAGAAGACGATTATATGTAGAGACTTAGTTAAGTGATTTAAAAATGAGGTATTGCTAAGTTGATAAGCATAGAGATGTTAATTGGATAAACAGGTGAATCATGGAATGGTATTTTTAAGTGAATAACACCAATATAAATTATGAATATTAAGTCCACTTCAATGATGTTTTATAACATCTCAGCAACCAATCAAAAATAAATATTATCAACAATAAAAAACAAACAATTTAAAATATTATGTCATTCGAATTAGGTATGTATATTATCCACTTTTTTTTATAGAAAACACACCTATCAAATATCAAGGATACAGTGAATTCTATTGACTAAATATTGCCATAATATTTAATTTTATCAATGTACTCATCTGACCTATTTCTATCTTTTTTATTTACTAATAAGATTGTCAGATCTAATGAAACGTTTCATTCGCATGAATGATTGCATCGTCGTATGTATCAATATTTAAACGTTTGTGTTTTCTAATAATAAAATATGGTCAAACGCTATCGTACGACTTAATAGAACTATGCATAACAGTAAATGGATTACCGTTTTGTTGATTCTGGGCGTATAGTTTGGCCATCTCCTGGAATAAAAGAGAGGGATAAAGAGATTAAGTGTGTTCTGTACAATTCAAATATAAACAGTTATCTAAAATCAATTAAAAAAATTAGAACCGTAAGCTTAACCATTGCTATATAGTATATGTTGATACAGTGTAATGACAGAAACCGACCACCTTCAGATATTGCATAAGAGAGAAACTATACAGGAAATTGGCTCGAAAATTAGCAATTCTTGTGGATCTTTTCATGTCAGATGTATCTAATGTGTTGAATGTCAATGATATAGAAATATATCTGCAGCATATCGACTTGAACAATAGTTTCATAGTTTTTTTTTTTTAATCTCACTAACTGCAGTACAAATTTGTTTTTCTTAGCACTCCACAATTCTTATTTTAAGCTGATTATCACTGACTAAAGCGTAATATATCTCTAATATATATATGAACCAGAATCCTCTTCCTTTCTTTCACCGTTAACATTTGTATAACGTGTAGTAGTTGTTTTCTTTTTCATATCTTGGCGTCAATTTCTTCTCCAACAGCTCTGAAATTAAAGGAGATAAGGAAAGCGTCCACCACCAAGCTACGAGCCCGCCACCAGCAGAGGGCCGGCACCTACTTCATTCATAATGCCCTCGACAGACAGAAAGTGCTGAACATTGGGCGCCGAGGGTGACCGCTCAACCGATAGATAAGGGACACTCAACTGACTCCCCCCCTTTGTTGAATCTCGCAGATAGCGCGGCTCCCTCCGAAACGACGAGGGGAAGTAGTAGTAACTGATTGGCCGAGGCCGATACCGGGTTCTGATTGGTACAACCAGTTGAGAGGAGGAGGAGGGCATCAGCGACGGCGGGGAGAGTGTGATGAGTGGGTCCGGGGTGAGGGACAAGAGACTGGTCTCAAGGAGGGGGGGAGGACTGCTGTGTCGACTAGTGGAAGTAGAGGGTCCTGGTTGAGGTGAAATACAGGCCGATAGAGTGCGTCGTACACCGCCAGCACCACCCTTTAGCAGCGGGCAGGATACTGGTGTGGATCTAGTAGGAGAGAGAGAGAAGGGGAGAGAGTGTGTCGTGTACCTTGGTAGAGAGGTCAACCTGGCCGGGGGGGAGGACCATGTTGTGGCAGACGTTGGGTGTGGAGGAGGAGCGTTCCCGCGGGGTGAGCGGAGGATGGGGAGCCCGGGGAGAGGCTAGTCTCATACCGCCGGGGACTACCGTTCGTCCATCACTGCTGTGGAGACTGGAGAGAGAGTGGGGGAGTCGGGGAGGGGACCACAACCATTGTAGATACTACACCAGACACCGAGCTGTTGTTAGCAAGCAATCAGTAAGTAACAAAAAAATATATTCAGCTATAAATAATATAGGGTGATCCAAAAATGCCTAGAAAATTTTGAACTAAATGGATTAAATTACCCAGAATCTTATACGTTAAATTTATTGGTCCGTATGTACATGATTATATAAATAAAACAACTTTTCTAATACTTTAATAATTTTACAATCATGTTATCATTATTAATGACATGTACATTCCAGTAAGTCAAAACATAACATTTCCAATTTTGTAAAATATATTCAAATGTAAATAAGTCAAATGAAAAATATAACATTTTTTAAACCTTTAATATCGTTAGGTATATTAAATTAGATCAATCCCTTCATCAGTTCCTGCAAATCGTGCACTGAAAAGTTGTCATTGCATTGATTTTTATTGTGAAGAAGTCATTGCCCAGGAAATAAACTACTTTCGAAAACTTAACCTAAAAAGGTTTTATATTATTCATTTTACCAACTATTTGAAACAGATGATTGTTTGATTTGATTTTTCATGGTTATCTTATGTAGCATAATCATTGCTTTGTGTTATACGTAAGTAAGATTTTACTGATGTTTTCAGTCAGTCTATTTTTAAAACCTTGGTTACACAGTAATATAATTTTTTTAACACTTTTTCGTATTGTTTTTTGGGATTAATGTTGTATTTATGTTCGTAGCTAGGAATTCATTTAATATATTTGATTGAGTCAATATTACTTATAAAATTAAATGCATAACTCAGACGAAGAGTGGCGTTCTGCCACTAAAACCATGTAAAGTTTTTTAAAAAGCATTTAGTTGTTTACTTTTGTCGTTTGTGCTGTTGAACATAACTAATTTCAATATATACCGTATTCAGTCTTTATAATTGAGACTAAATATCTATGTAATTTGATATTTTTAATTCAAAACGGTTTTGGTATTTTTGGATAACCTTATAGGAGCTTTGTCAAATTGGTTTTGTCTTACAAAATGTTATATAAAATTTATCGTAAATTACAGGAAAACAAACCTATTTGGGAAATTTGTAGGGATATTATTTCGAGCATAATTTGTCAACTCCTATTTATTTTACATGCATATAATACAAAACAAAATATCAATACATTTTTAATTAAAGTTGTGTCAAAAATGAAAAAGTTAAATATTTTGCCTTTCATCGTTTTTATTTGAACAGTAGCAATGTAAATATTTTAAATAATTATTGCAATAAAACAATTAATATATTAATTGAATATATTATTATAAAATGCTTAACAATTTTTAGCGTAAGAAGCATACTAGCAAAGCCGTGTTCCATTTCTATGAAACTGCACACACTTTTTATATAGGTAGGGCCTAATTGTTCATAAATGTAATAAGCAGCATTATAACATTTATACCAGCAACCAAATATATATACTAAGTAGACAAATGATGTATTCTACAAAGTTAAAGACTGAGGTAAACAGAAACTATGAGGAAAACGAGATTTCAGAATTTCTCGGTTAATAATACACAATAAAGGTATCACACAGTTTTATAAAAAAATTACAATCATCTACAATTAATTCCAAACACCGAAACCATTATATGTTGATTTAACAAATAGTTTTATCAAAGAAACAGACACCAACTTCCAAAAATTATATATAACATATTAAATAGTCACTTTACGCATAAAATTATGAAATAAATCGTTAAAAATACAATAAGACCTCGCTTTGTTTCACCGATTCATAATAATTACAGGTGTCTCTATCTAAACGTATGTGTAGCTCTTTAAACTGTTAACAAGCTAACATACAGTAATTGTTTACTGTAATACTATAAAAATAGAATAAACAAATATATCAAAATATTATAAAGAAACAAAATTATATTTAAAACACTTAATACAATAAACAATATTGTAACATATTCAATTATAATTAAATTTATTATTAACAGAAGAAGAGTCAAGGGGTATAAAAATTACGCACAATTTTATATCATCTGTACTGCAAATAATTAACATCGGATTGAAGTAAAATTTTCAAAAATCTTACAATTTAACGTATATTTAATAAAATTATATTATAAATTACATTTAACTATTTTAAATGTAATTTCCAATGAGGATATAATTTGCCCTTATTTTCGTGCATTATTAAAACCAATAACGTATACTTATTATCATTGAAATACTTTTAATTTTAGTAAGAATGATTTCAGGCAATTTTATTGAATTTAATTCAAATGATAAAATTTTATGCTGTCATTAGTTGCACAGAAAGTGATATTTCTGTTAAATTTAGTATTAATAATTTTAGTTTATTAATTTTAATAAATTTCTTATCGATAGTTCTTTAATAATAAATCATAATTTCCTTATTGTATCCAAGTAAAAAAAAGCATCTAAAAATATGAAAATAAAAAATGTCAAAAAATTGTATTTAATTGTTAAACATTATATGTTTATTAGATGTCTAAAATAAACTATATTATGATAAAAGCGTTGTTATCACCAAGGTATATTATGAGAAATCCTTAAGAGAAAATAGTTAGCAAAAAACGGCTAAAAATCTGTAACATTGGGTAAATGATTTGGTTAAACGACGATAACTATGTTTTCATATGTTGAAAACTTCCATATGACTACTTCCTGTTAATATTTAAAATTAATCAGAATGAATACTGTAATTAGCAGTTCAAATGATAAAAGTATTTCTAATAATAATGTTATATATTCACTAACATTTATTAGTAATATTTATTTTGCTTAGTTATTTATTCAATTTCATCAGTATTTTCTTTTTACATTTTGTAATACTATTAAATTCAAAGAATTTACCAGAGTTTTCTAGGTTGCAGGTTGTACTAGAACGTGATTACTTCTGCTAATTGTTCATATATGCAACATTTAAATGTGTTTTGGGGTATCTTTTTCCATCATTGATTTAGTACTAAATCGGGTAACCTTGAAGTCCACACTATTATATTTAACAACCAAAAAAGATATGTTAGATAGTACTATACTTACATCTTTAGTACTGTACTGTTGTACAAGACAGATTGTGCACAAAAAATTAATACTACTACAAATGATGAACAAATATTACATTAATAAATACAATTATTACGACTAGAATGAACTAGTATAGCACGCCTCATAGCACTATCGTTATATATTGACAAATATTCCAAACTGCAGCACACACGTTAATTAAGACAAAATTCGTCCATGACAATAGTTAAAGACAATTCATAGCATAATAGATTTATGCTTCATTGAGTGCAAGCGAGAAGAGAAACATTAAAACGGGTATTCTCAGATTGCAGTATCAAACGGATGCAGAGACTAAAATATTAAAAATCAAACGGCTTTACACTGGTTAATATATAATCAATACAAAATTTTAAGTAAGTTTTAAAATCTGGTCTGACCTTCATTATAAAAGTTATAGGCACTAATTCCGCAAATATACAAAGCTACCAGCGATATTAATACTACTGGCATTTGCCATTTAGCAGTAAAAAGTTAACATCACAAGTAGAATGAATGGGCACATATTATTTCAGAAGGGCAGATGATGGGGATAGATATTATGATGATAATGAAGATGTAATGATGGATGAATGAATGGCTATTAAATGAGCAGAGCGAGAGAGAACATGGCTTACAAGTTGTAGGAAAGCCAGTTAACCAATGGTTTAAAGGCATAATCAGCCTGACTGTCCGTGTCACTGAAACATTCAATTAATATATTTAATTCATTTAACAGTAATTGACTAAATTATGTTCAAAACAGCCCATGTTAACTATTAATAAATCGTAATTGTCAAAGAAAAGAAAATTTTAATGTTAAAAATTATAGACATAATCTATAGTCGAAATAATTTATATTATAGTAGTGAAAATCGAATTAATTTTTTAAGCTAATTAATCAATGCTAATTCATATTATGTTAACTAAACTCAGTGTAATAACTAATTGATTAAAAAATTACTATATTATTTATAGTATAAATTAGTGCTATATAATTAATAATTGCAATTTTCAAATTATAATTGACAAATATATTAGTCTAACAACAACAGTGTTATACACTACTATTGCACCCTTTTGATGTATTGAACAATATAAAGCTATGATTGCCTACATATTTTATTTATAAAACAATAAATCTCATTGCGTAAATTAAAACATAAATTATTTCCATTGCATTGTGTATTATATTTCTTAAGTTATATACTTTTTCTATATTTATCTTGAATTACAAAAAACAAAATTTGGATTTTCAACATTTTAAAATATATTAAAAGAAAAAGGTTATATATTCTAATATACTACTTAGAATTACTAATTAGAAAACAGTTTGTAATGTGTAATGAATTTCCCATGAACTTCATTTACAACAAAACTGAATACATGTAATTTGAACAAACGACAACGACTATTTTACAACTCTCCAAAGTGTGCTAATTTTGTATAATGTACAATATATAGCGATTATGTTTTCTTTTCTACAGGTTGTTTGAGAGAACTGCTTCATGAAACCTACACAACATTACAACATGCTGATTTCGCAACATACAAGATGTCCATATTTACGAGTATGTGACATCTTAAAATTAAAATATGATCAATATAATAAATAGATAAATAATAAATGTATGTATTTCATAAATTACCTACGGTTCAATAGATTTTTGAACAATTTTCGTAATTACACTTAGTAAGAATGATAGCATTTTGCTTCGAATTATATCAACTTCCAATTCTTGCATTAATATTCTTTATGTTTACTTAATTATATGTTTATTCAATTCAATAGTTCACAGTATGGATGTTATTTAAATTAATTATTGTTACTTTACTACTACTTCGCTGAATCAATAGTTTCGCTTAAATTATAATCTCAATTGATTTCGTCAACAATTTATTTTAAATATTATTGAAAACTTTGTTTGTTACTTTCATTTTTACATCGTACATACAACATTCATACAGTAAACCAACGCGGTATCCTAGAACACCTAAACTAGACAGAAGAGAGCACTCACTGTTTGCCCGTCCTCTGGTCAGGGATGGTGAGCTGCTCACTGGGGTAGATGAAGACGTCGTCGTCAACAAACGGCTGACATAACTTCTCCACACGACCGACACACCGCTGATGGTAAACACGGCTGCATACCTTGCAAATGACTCCTGCAGTGAGCAAAGGGATTGTTCAAGCATTACGTACACATAACATAGCTTCTTAACATTTCACATGCATCCATAATGGCCAACTTTACCCCGGTACTAAACACTTATTTTATAGTTCGTAATCCCTGCTCGGGATAAATTTCAAAATTGTATTCAAATTATAGTAAATAAGGTTTTATCAATATTGCTAACATTGAAAGACATCGAAAAAATAATAAACATACATTTAACATTTATTAATGCCATTACGTACTGAGGTTTAACATAAATAACACATGCATCTTGTCTCATCGTTGATTAAATAAAACATTTATATTGCTTTATGGTTGCACATGGATTACACTATGAATTATATTATTACATTATAGATAACTGCGTAGTTATCATTGCCAACAACCTCCGTACGACGGTAAGCATGTAAACAGCACTAAGTAACCTACCTTCCCTTATTAATACGAACGTAATACTTGAATGCTCCCACAGAAGACGTTTTAATTAAGGGATCAAAATGGATAAGTGGTGATCTCCAATCCGCATAATGGAAGAATTTATTGAAATGTGGTCATAAAATATAACCTAGTTTTTACCCCAAACAAGCTTTTAACTGTTTATTCAAACAATAAATATCAACAAAGTGTTAAATTTGCAAAGGGGAGAGAGAGAGAGAAAGCATGTTGTGCTTACGACATGTTACGTAACGTAAATGGTGATGTTGTCGTCTGATTTATAATATTACAGTTAAAATCGCATAGTATAAATAAATATGGTCTTATATTGAAAGTAATCACAGTTCGTCATTCAATATCATAAACCAGCCATATAACGAATATAATTAATGAATCTTTAACTAAAATATTGTTAGCAGTTAACTTTAAACAACAGATAACAAATTTTAAAAGGGAAATTTTTTATAGAATAAGAGGACACAATAATATATCAAAATAACTACGTTTTCTACTTTAAACTAATGTGATTTTTATCCAGATTTCAGATTTTCTCTCGTTTTTCATAGTAAAGTTGATTTCTTCGTGTTTGATTTAAATTATTTTAAGTCAAACATTGAGCATGATTTACCACCTCATTAATTATCATTTCTAAAATACCTGTGGCAGTGTAAGGCAGTACTAAATAATAAACTGGTTTTGAAAAAAACCACCAAAAACCACAAATAAAGATTTTATACAGCTTACTGGTCATCCCATTAATCATTGTACATAATATTATATTTGTTTTTTTAACTTTGTCTACATTCCTAGACGCTTTTTTGTTTTCATTCATGTCATGATTTTTGTACTATATCTCGATATTACGCATATTGATAGACAGAGCGATAGGCAGGCGTTGTACTGATTTCATTACAGAATCACTGTCGTAAACATCACATCCAGAACACGATATTATGACAGTAGAAAATAAATATAATTAGGCTACCGTATAAGCATCGTTGGTTGTTTGCACTAGTTAGTCATAATAATTGACGCATTACAGTCTCGTCTGTAATGATGATGGTCAGAATTATTTAAAATATTATTATCGCAAAAATTCATTTAACATCAATATTAGTTACTATTTTCTTCGACTCTCCAGAATTTTTCTGTCAGAGGTTAATTTAAAAACTATTGTAAATATTAACAGATACAACTATCAATTAAATCGACGGATTGTGTAACACAAGTTATTAAAATTTTATCTATGGAATAAAACAATTTCTAGGAAAATATTAGTGGTCTTTCCAACTCAACCGATCACATTCTCACTAAGGCTTTTAACTATTTAGCCCCCTAGACAAGGCTCAAATAAAACAATGCTAGTTCACCAAATAAATGAATAACTATAATAAAGTGCTCATTGCATACCATGAAAGATGAACTTATGACAGCAGTCACAATACTGTTTCTCGAAGAAGGTCTTCCTCTGAAGCTGATGCTCAAAATTCTTGAGTGTTCTAGTGATGAAATCGATGACCAAATCTTCCCCCGTCATAGCTACTTGAGCTGCATCATCGTCCCAAGAGACACGGATTCTGCAAAGGATCAATATGACTTAAATAATGGACTATAAGAGCGTTATATATACATGCTATCATCTCATTAGTTTACTTGTGTGCTTATAACAATTTTTTTCGTCGGAAACATATTTATTAACATAATATACAACGTCATTTTTTGTTGTGAAATAGACCTTTTAATAAACTAAACAGTTTGTGTAATACATTATTAATATCAAAACAACAAAAATTAATTTCAACAAAATACAATATAAAACAATAAATTTGTTTCCATCAATATTATTATCATTCCTTGTCATATTACTAAGTAGTAAACAAGTATTTTCTATCAAACAAAATTTGATATTTTATAAAAAGCAGTGAATGTAGTCACAAATTTCATAGAAAACCAAATTACTATAATATTTTAGTCAATTTTCGTTGTTTAAAACATAAATTTTAAATCATGAGTTAATTTTCTTATAAAAAAATAGTCTTTTTTAATTTTTGTACGCAAGATAACGTTCAATTTACAATTGAATTTTTTATATTTAATTAATTAAGAGCTAGAAAAAAAGAGATATTTGTAATTTAACTATTACAAAGCGAAAATTATAACACTGTATTTTGTCTGTATTTTATCAGTATTATGACCCAACTGATAAAAATATAGCCTACAGAAAAAAAGTTAAACAATGGAAAAACAACATTATATAATATGCGCGCAATAAATATAGTCTCAAAACTGTGACCAACCTTGACTGTGCTCGGAGTACAACCAACTGATCCGCTTTGAGTCCTCGATTGGCCAACTTTTTCTCAAGAGCACTTCTCACTGTACTTTTAGGCTTCACTTCAACCTGAAGCAAGCGAAGAAACTAGACTAGAACAACTATCAATAGATATCTAGAGAATAATAAGAAAGTAGTTTTTGTAATAATATATTACAGTATTCGATAATGACATAATTTTTTTAATATTTGATAACAAAGTGTGATACAAGAACAGATGCATAATTGTTTGCCTAAATAAGCACTAAACTAAGTTAAAGTAACAAGTTATTAAAATTTTAATTATGGAATAAAACAAATCCCAAAGTAAAATATTAGTGGTCTTTCGAACTCAACTCAAAATATATCATTACATGATTCATCCATGGCTCACCCCTCCCGAAAACCGAAACTATTTCTAATGAAAAATCATAGTAACCGAAATTAATTAAGTCAAGGTTATTCCCAGAAAATCTGGGAGGGAAAATCAAATTTCAAGGTCCCAAAACGATCGTGTAATTCTAAAAATCGCTCACACACGAAAATTTATCAATTTATCGTTATCCAATAAGAAATAACTAGGAATCTTGACAGAATTCATTTGAAATAATCAGGGAGAATGAGTAAGTGAACGATAACCGTTTGGAAAATAAGTTACACCTTGTTAAAACTCAAAGGAAGATATTATTGTTCAGCAGCCATTATTTATATATTTCGATCGGTAATCATCAGCCATACTTGTAAACTACTTGTACTGACATTCGCAAAAATCTATTTCTGCGGTTTTTACTGATTTATCAATTGACCCAATCTATTCTTCGGATTATGTATTTTTCGACATGTGCCGACATTCCATATACAACCTGAGCTTCATCTCCAGCTTCATTGGTGTCAAGTTTTTTGATCTCCGAATAAGTAGATATCATAGTATACCACATCATCACAGGCACTAGATCCTCGACTCAAGACCAAGAGACCGATAACTGTTTCTTATATGCCGTGTTACCAGTATCACATTACTAAGACATCGACGCCGCACCAAATAACCCAATGATTAAATTTCACTGACATCACCTTCCCAGTTACGGTGCTAGATGGATGTCATGCGTCAATAAAACTAATAGTAACAGCCTCAGATTTATTACAAAAGTCAATAAAAAAACAGAAATATAAACTGGCGAATGTTAGTACAAGCAGTTGAAGTGCGTGGCTGATGATTATCGATGGAAACATATGGCGGCTGAACGATAATATCACATAGGAATCATGTAAATACAAATTAATTGAAATATAATAACAAGTGAAAGCTCATCAAGGGATAACAAATTATTTATAGGGTCATAGTTCACTTCTTCATTCTCTGTCTGAGGTGCAGTAATAATTGTTTAACCTCTTGCTGTATAATGGGCGTCCATTACCATACAATATATACAATTAAGTCGAATAAGAAAATATTAATAAGCAATTATAATAGAAAATCGAACAAAACATATTATATATTTTTAGGCAACAACTTAATAGGCAACGACTGAAGAACAAATGAGCTCTGATCATTTTTCGTATGTGATTCATTTTAGAATTACTCGGATCTATTTGGGACCTTTAAATTCGAATTCCCTGCCCTAATTTACAAAAAAATAACCTAGACTTAATTAAGTTTTGTCAATATAAATTTATATAAAGTACGATTTTGGTTTCGTTAGGAAGGAATTTTTAAATTCTGTTTCAGGAGGCAGCTTCTGTTTCGGGAGGGGATTTATCGATGAGTTATTATATATTTTTAACAAAGTTGGAAAGACCACTCATATACTATCACCCCTGACTTTACTTATTTCATGGATTTTTGTTTACTTGAGAGAGAAAGAAAAAAAATTGTAACGACAATAATTATCACACACAATGAGTATTAATATCGTATGCGTCAGAAACCATTACACCCGCATTGATAAATAAATTCCACCTACATAATATTATGTCGTTCTGCTGTTGTTGTCTAATGCCATTCTCGCATACAAAAACGCAAGACTATAAAGGACAGGTTAATTTTAACTATTTATCGCACGCTCTCAATGGCTATATAATAATGTAGGCAGGCTACAGTAGGTGGTACAACAGTATATTCTTATCAATATAGTTTCCACTTACATGAGTCACTTGATTGTTGGGCAGGTGAGCTCGAAGTCGTATCTTGGATACCTGTGTTTCAATGGGGACAACAACGGTCTTCACATTCTTGGAGGCAACTTCCTGCTTGTGCTGTTCTAACTTTAACTTAATCTCCTCCATCTCTGAAGAGTACTTCTCAATGATTGCCTGGACCGAATTTATGTCATTTGACAGTTGATCATACTCCTGCAGTACAGATATAATATATACATTATATATACATAATATACATAATATATACAGTTATAATATACAATGACAATTTCCAACCACATTACTAAATTTTATATGTTATATCTAAATTAGATATAGTCTAATTAAATCTATTAGTCTAATACATTTTAGATAACCAAAAAAACTGTTCTCTCTCATTTAGATTTATAAATACCAACGATAAATACTACTAAAATTAATCCTTAATATTATCTGAGTGAGGAAATTCGACCATACGGCTTAATCATATAAGTATAAAAATATATATAAAGCCGTCGAAAGCTGATTGATAATATTTTTTTAATATCCTATTATTAATTATTTAATCAGTAATTGCACCTTAAAAAAGTGAGATTTCAAAAATAAAAATACCTAATGTGTATATATAACAAGTCAAAATTAAACAAGTTTAAATTAATGTAATTGCATTCTTGTAGAGATATCTATTTCCCAAACTAAGTTCTCTAAAAGTCTAAAATAATTGATTATGAGTGTATAATTAGTCATACACTCAGTAAAAAATTACATATTCTATTGCCGAATGTTATACTTCACATATTAATATTCTCACTCGATAATTCTACACTTCTAAATAATTTACTGCTTAGATGCGCTACTTACAGCAATAGTCATAAAACTATTTCACTTATGGAATGATATGAAATAGATATATAACTCAATATAAAATTGTTAATTTTACTAAATATAAATAAGAAAAACTTGAATGCAATAATATATATATATACTGTTAAATTTCACTTATTGGATGTGCCATGCATAATTAGTAATGTTCTTATTGTGAAAAATGCACACACATTATTGATCATTTTTATGTACTAAATACAATGTTAACTGTGGATACACAACGGAGTCTCAGAAACAGATTCATCTACCAACTTGACAGCATGGAATCCTAAAAGTTTCAGAATTGATTCAACAAATTAGAGTGCCTATGCATACACATAGTTTTTAATAATTAGTAGCAAATAATAATTTATATAACTAAAATAAAATAAAACAATCATAGCAATCATGCTATCTTCAACAATTTAATTTGCATTTACATAATAAGGAAAATCAAATGATTACCATACAAATATAATCGTTATATTATCTTTTGTTTCTGCTATTTTATAGTGTAAAATGAATTATATTATACAAACAGAAATTTATATTTCGAAAAAATATTTTGAACAGTCACAAAATTAAACAAGTTACCGATAGTGAACTGTGTAAATATTTGATACATTTACCATTTTAAAGTAGAATATATATTGTACATAACAAAAAACTTGCAAATAGACCAAAACTGTGTTAATAGAGATCCTTGTGCTTTTACCATTTAGTTTTTATCATAAAAGAACTGATGCAAATTATATATTATTAAATATTACATTACATATGAATATGCTATATGTATATTATAATATATGAATTAAAAAATAAGAATGTCAAATGTTGTATGGTTAGTGTTTGTATACAGTAACATGTTAACTAATTTTAAACGCTTGTGTTTATCAGTTGATATCGAAACACTTACTTTTGTAATAATTCCAGAATTGTCTTCTTTCTTAGAAATGTAATCAAGTAATTGATACGTTTTTACTTGCAAAACTTTGTTGACTAATAGAAAATCTTCCCTCTGAAAAAATATTATAAGGATAAAAATTATTTACTTATTAGAAATACAATTATAAAATTAAATTCAAAATTGCATTTTATAACAAATATAAATAATGAATACAACAATATATTATATATAACTTGTGTTTTTATTAATCAGTTTATCAAAATAAATTTAAATTGGTTTCACATTCAATCATAAACTGTATTTTCTGCAGTTTCAACTTCAAATTGCTCTATTTATATAAGTGAACCAGGATTTGTCAATACTTATTTTTTAAATCCTTACATATCAATAGCTTTAATTAAATTGAAAATATATCAATATATTACATAAAAAACTATGATTAAACAAAAGTTATTTCAAAGCACATGTTACATACATACACTAACAAATATTTTATCATTTGATTTTTCATTTATGAATTATTTAACTTTGTCTCATATGGTTAATTCCACTAATGTTATTTAAATATTATTTACACCTCTGAAAAAACGCCACATCTGGCATCCAATTTCTATTCATTTAGAAAAAGTTAAGATAATATTTCACTTATTAAATCTGATTAGTCTTAAAACCTATTTATTTCAAAGAAACATAATTTTTCTGTAATTAATACTAATGCTGACATTTTAAAAATATACATTATAACAAAGGTTAACTATAATTCAAACTTGATAGATTCAAAACCATTCAAATACAAATATACTTCTTCAGCATTGGATATCATAATTGTGTTTTAAAAATATGTGAAATAGGTTCAAATATTTTTTTGTTGGGACTGTAATAATAAAAAAATTAATTATATTATCATAACATTGTAATAATATAATAATACAATATATATATTAACTGGGATAGATTTTATTAAAAATTGGTTATTGAAATGATATCTAATGATATACTTTAATTATATTATATTGTATATACAGCGTTTTTGAAATGTTACACAACATAAACCGAATACAGTTTATTTTTATTAATTATAATATAAATTATATCTGATATTAGTTATACATTGTATATTTCTATTTAGGTATGTAATAATTTTACAAAACATACATGCTCATCAAGCAAAAGTCAAAGAAAATTTCTAAGTGTGTATGCTATTTTACCTGTAAAAATATTTACAGGGCATCAATAGTTTTAAGATCATTGATATGAATATTATCTTTTAAATAACCCCAAAAAATAAAAAAAATACAGTGTGGTAAGATCTGGTTAAGTTAAGGTCCTTAACCAATGACTTGATTATCAAATTATCGCTCTAAAAGCAATTGAGACGTTTTCGAAGTGTGGGCTGTAGTGCCATTATGCTGAAACCATGCATCATTAATATTATTGTGCATCAATGTAGGGATAAATTGTTCAATAAACGTTTATAAACTTCAGAGTTTACTGTCTCATAAAAGAAACAAAAGAATATTCGACTTGCTGACATTGCTACAAAACAATATTTTTTTGTGAATGTGGAGGATTTCAATATATTATAATAATGTGAGTTATCAAATGACCAGAATCTGATATTGACTTGTGGGAATTATAGTAACCATTGAGAGTTAATCATTCCTTATGTGAGAAGAAACACACTCAGAAAATCTTCATCATAAACAACTACAGCTCAAATCAACTCATAATAAACTAGATATGACTTCAAGGTTCATTCTCTTTCAGTTTGTGAATGACCTTTGTCTTGTATGGATATACATAATCCAAATACAATTCAAACCACTTTATGGACACAAGCCAGGGCTGTTCCCATTTGTTTAGAAACCTTTGGAAGTGACTTGTTAGGTAAATGCATTAAGATGACTGATGTCATAAAATTTGAGGAAAAAATTTAGAAAATATCACAATTTTGCATTATGTACTGATCCAGTTTCTAGGAATTTGATTTAATGGATCTTAATAATAATGTATTTGCTTTAGGATTTATTTCCATTAAAGCATTCTTAGTATACTTCATATGAAGATTTTCAAAAGTAATGTTCAATTAAACACACACTATTCAATTGTACATAATACGTAATGCTTAACACATTTCAAACCACACAGCTAAGAAATTAAACTGACTATTAATTTACCAAACATGTCTATGTCTCTATTTTCTTTGGCTTTGAATTTAACTAGTCACACAAACTATGTCAACTATGTTATGTCTATGAATCAATAGTTATCTAAATCCAAAACCAGAAAAAATTGAGACATAGATATGTTGTTTGAACAACAGCTATGATTGTGATTATTGATAATAACTGCTTTGTTTGCTAATTTAGTTGTGTAACTTTTTAAACACACTTACAATGATATGTATAATTATTTATAGAACAGTCACTTTTTATTCAAACATATAGCTTTAACACATTGTGAAGTACTATAGCTATGTTTTAAGCTGAGCATTTAAATTGTAGACTAAGAATTAATATTGTTTTTTCCATTGTGTAAACTAGTATTCTATTATAATTATGCTGTAATGTAGAAAATATATCACTTCACAGTGCATAATTAACCTATAGTAACAAATAAAATCATATAACAACTTTATAACTTAATATTGGAGTTAAATCAATATTAAAATTCATTCATTTGTTAGGATAATTATAACTATAGCCAGGGGCGGATACAGGGGGGGTGGGGTGTCTGAGGTGTACACCCCCCCCGTTAATTATTTATGGTGCCCTTTTTATACTTAAAAATGCCCTTTTCATGAAATATTTGCCCTTAATATATTGGTGAGAATTAATTTATATGCGCTGATCGTGTGATCGTACACTTTCAAAAAGTCTGGTAACTTTTACAAAGTGCCCTTTTTATATTGTGCACCCCCCCCCCCCCCCTTAGAAAAATCCTGTATCCGCCCCTGACATGTGTACCCGCGTCAAACTACATGTACTTTGTTATTATATATTCCTCTTTAAAATGTGGTGCTTTTAGTGGAAATAAACACATTTCTTTATTATTATTTATTAAACATAATATTTAATCATATAAGAAAATTGCTTAGCTTGGCTAGCTAATTAAATTTAGATACTGTCATGGATCGATGGGATATATAGCAAGAAGTATGCAGAGAGCATTCGTATCTTGGTCTATAGAATTAGCCTAGTGAGATAGGATATATTAATCGCAATCAATTAATTTAATAATTGTTTATTATTATCATTATGTTTTATATTTTGAACGATATTTGTAAGATTGTTCATTGTAAATCGTACTGAAAATCGTATAGAGCGTTACGGTTTATTTTCAGTTATAAACCACAAATTACGATCACCGGTTAAGTTATTGTTCGGGTGTTAGAAAATTGAGTTGGAGTAAAAGCATAATGTACGATTCAGCCAAAATTAAAAATGCACTAAACGGAAAGTAAAATGCACAAATAAAGAAAATTTATTTGGTCTAAATTAATGCCTAAATTATGAAAATAAATTTTAATTAGTAGTTTTTCAATTTTATATCTTCCATGTATATTTTTGGAAACAATTTAAATGAATATTGTGCCAATTGACACAATTTCTAAGCTGTTTGTTTCAACTGACTCAGTTACAAAAGGTTTATGTTAGTTAATACTACATAATTTAGATGTTGTGTTAATACCGACCCGAATATAAGTATCCCCAAACATGTCGAAACAAGAACAAGAAGTCAAACCGTTATCGTATTCGGTACGAGAAGTCAACATATAAATTATGATACACCGTTTAAAGTTATACAATATGTAATTTTAACTAACTTATTACCATTGCTTATAACTTTTAAAATAATGTATTAAAATGCCGATACCACAATAATGTAAAGAAAATGTGAATACGATATTAATATTTAAATTATATGTACATAATATAACATATGATGTATCGTCTCCATAATATATATATATATAGTTTATTATACATATTAGTCGCCACAATAATTTAACTTTTTGTAAGACTTATTAGCTGAATTATTAAGTTAACTTTGTATAACTTAATTATATACTTACTAAGACACATTTTAATTATTGTAATTTAAAGTTGATTTAATAAGTACTTATAATATATTGTAAAAATGGCAAGTACTTATAATATATTGTAAAAATTGCAAGTACTTATAATATATTGTAAAAATTGCAAGTACTTCTAA
>JAUZND010002900.1:0-12571 GCA_034780555.1 Coelogynopora nodosa
AAGGCGAAATAAGATTAATTGACATAAGGCGAAATGACATAAGGCGATATGACATAAGGCGAAATGAGATAGGGCGATATGAAATGTCACCTGTATAAATATTTGAAAACACCGTCTAATACTATACATAACAAACTAAACCATTTCAATGAAACCGTCAACAATGCTAAATATTATTACGTAATATGACTCACTGTATATCTTACATGGTCTAGTTATTTTATTCAATTTGCCGCTTATCTTATTGACATGCATACTTTCTATAATGTTTCTTATTCAGGTTAATTATTTATAACTTATTGCAGAAAATTTCACTGAAAGTTCATCATCATTATCCCTTTTCATTGTTTAATTAATATATGACCATTTTAATTACATTCAAACCTTATTTTACATAAATGTTTGAACCTCAAAAGGTAGCTTCCACACTTTTATTTTTTCAGAATGTCTTGTTTGGTTTAATGTTTCAATTGCAGTTTTCTCGTTTTGAGATTTTTTTAATAGAAAACATTATTAGCTTTAATAATTGCTATTTGTTGTCTATATAATATTTTTAAAATGTTATATTAGATTATAATATGATTATTGCTATGCTTTTTTATATAGTTGTTGTGAATACTATTATAAATTCAATGTCTATGCCTAAATTAGTTTTACATGTTTTTCCTTGGTCACATCTATTTTGTTGCTAAATAAACGTCGTATGCAATAATGAAAAGTGACAGCTTAATCCAAACATCTGAGATGGACAGAACCGATTAGTTAAATGTAAAATACATAAAATAGTTCATTATTAATCACTGAGCGGAACATTGCCTTGTACATAACTTGGAAATTATATATCACTAAGTGTAATTTTGTAGAAATATATCATTTGGAAAATTTGAATCTTCGGTTGTTCTGTCTATTTCAATCGAATGATTTGTCTGTTAATCTTCTTATTTTCTGATTTTTTAAAAAAATAACAGGAAATATATTGAAGTAATTTCTATTTTAATTGAAGTTAAGTATAATTGTTTTGATAAAAATTACTTTAGAGTTATGACTTTTTTGCATTGGAATTGTTTAATAATAATTATATGCCTCATGTTCTGTATTTTATATAGAGAAACGCTACCAATGGGAATAAACTAAAGCATTTTAATCTTTATTATTGTAAATATGGATTTGAGAAAATCTATTTGCGACAAATTTTATATTTTAAAACAAGTTCAGTTTTTTAACCTGATTTTTTGATTTTACACACAATCAAATGTTTATTTATGCTTCAATATCAAAGTGATAAATATCACATTATCACAAACACCGAGTTCTTTATACTGAATTTTGTACAACTATTATAATTTATGTATAGACACCACAATCCTGTTAACAGCGGTTTCATTAAAATCTAAAAAAGCTTTCAGTTAGATAAGATATTAAATATAATTAATTATCTATATACGGTAATTGACTAATACCTTGTGCCAGCTGCCGTATGAAGATTAAACTAATGTTCAGAATAGTTTTAAAATAACCACAATTACGCTTAGATTTGTTCAGCTGTTAAATAGATTTTTTTAAACGGGAAACAACCATGCCTTTAAAAAAAGCTTTTAAGTTCTAAATTATTTCAGGTAATAAAGTCTACCCTGTCGAGCTTTATTTTATCGATTAGTAAGATTTTATAGTTGTTTCTGGATCGATTGAAATACTTTACTTATAACTCGATCAAATTTGTTGGCTTGTATGAAATGTTCTACGCATCATCTGTTGAAGCACATTTATTTAAATTTAATATTTTTTAATCCAAGTCGTGGAACCACTTTTTAACGAAAATAGTTTTAATTATATAAACGTATGTGTTTAATATAATGCCTATTTTAAACATCGTATACATAATATATTACCATTAAAATAACTGATCAGATACTGATAAAACGTCGACTTAAATAAACATATATTATGAAAATGTTAAATGAATCATCATCAAGAATCGCATTGTTATGCCATTGTTTCTAAAAAGTTGACCAATTTCCAACTTAGATAGTAAGCTCATGTTTATAATTAGTTGTATATAATTCACGAATACTTTTGTTGTGATGCAGAAGCTTATGATACCAAATTACTTTAAAAGCTAAATTAAATTACGAATGAATTGTAACAAATACAGTGTTTTAATATATTTCGTTTGCGATTGAATGCAAAACAGAAATGATATTTGTATTTTATAATGTAAAACTAATAATGTTTAATAAAATGTAGTTTTTCGATGTTGGTCATTTTTAAATGACTTTATTATGGCAGCCGACAGGGATCAAAACGAAATTCACCCATTTAACAACATATATGTACACATATGTAAACATATTTAACACATATGTGTACATATATGTTAAACATATGCACATATATGTTAAATATGTGCACATATATGTTGTTAAATGGGTGAATTTCGTTTTGATCCCTGTCGGCTGCCATACTTTCTGAGAGCACTGTTGGTTTAGAGGGGAGCCCCCCCCCAACCCACACTCCTGCACCGAGAAACCATACGATCGTGACCACCGGTGAATGGTGCTATATATACTTTTGCCGAACACATAGCTGTTTTTTATTTTTATTTAAAATTGCTGCTAAAATCGCGTTGATCCTTTGATGTAATTGAGTTAAAGTATTTTACAGTAGTGTTCCTATTTATCCTCCCATTTTCACCCTAAAGGTCGCCCTATTTGTTCTATGGTTGGTAGAGGTAAGGACCCTATTTATGTTCTCCACAACCCCCGTCCACCCATCCTCAGCTTTTGTTGCAATTATATTGGCTGTTTTGTAATGTTGGTGTTTCTATTTTAATGACAGACTCTTGCTTACTTCCTCCACATTTGGTAACATGTTCATTAATTCTGCTATATTTTTCATTTAGATATAACTTTAAATTATATCGTCGTCCTAAAATCAGAGTGAAAAGAAATATTTGCCTAGTCAACATTATTTTATTTTTAGTATGTTCAAGGTGACAAGTTACTATTTTAAACAATCGATTGTTTAAAACCAAATTTTATTGTATTCATTTACTATATTTCAATTTGGAAAATGTTTTATTAATGTTTTAAATAACTTATTAAACCGATAATGTATTATAATATATATTATAATGATAATTAATATAAACCTCAAAATTGGAATATTATCGTAGGCTACTGTTTTCAATATCTTACCGTTTTAGAATATAAACATTTCAATACAATAGATAGAGATTAAATAAATTAGTTGATATTAATGAATATTATTTGACATTAATTACTTTTACCATAAATGAAAGACGTAGATTAGTGCACAAATGAGTATTGTACGAGGCCATGGCTCAGTATATTGACGAATTGGCTCACTCATGAGTTTAAATAACTTTTATAAATATGGTAGACTGCTTGAGTATGTGCAATTAATTGAAGTATTCATTTTTGTTCTACAGAATGAAAATAAAATATTATATTTATAGGTAATAGTGAGCTTATATTCATAAATTTAAATATTTTACTAATTAGTGGAATTATTTAATCAATTTCCCCCTAACTTTCCTCATCCGAACTGTATTTGGTGCTTTAATTATGACACAGTTGTAATCCTAATTTAACTTAGTATAAGTTTACTTTCATCGATTATGGCCATCCCCACCCTATTAAAATCCCTGCCAAAATCAATTTATTTCTTACTCCTTAGCGCTAATTAAGTAAAGCTATTCTCATGCTACGATTATTCATATCCTTTCATGTCTTACTAATGCTATTCTATCCCTTTCCCTTTGACCGTTATCCCATTTACCCGTATCACTGTTTGTTATGTCTGTGAAGTGCAGCTGCATCTCTCAAATTGAATGTTTTTCCTCCTGGTTGTGCTTCTACTCATCCAACTAACCCCGGTCTGCTTTATTAAACATTGTTTTTATCATCATGAGAATGTAGAAACTTTTACGTTTTCAATTGTTTGACGATACTTTTGTTGCTAGTGTTTCTGTTTACATTTATTACAGAATAAATTGTAGCATTTATAAAATTGGTAGCGTTTTAACAAGCATCAACGTTTATTTTATTCACATGTAGCTATTATATTTTTATATTAATTATATATGAATACATCATTTATCTATTTTATGTAATGTGATCTTTAATTTGTATTAATTTACGTAATGTATACATGTGTAGCGTGTATTTCGTATATTATATTCAATTATCTGACGGTGTTAACAAGTAGCAACCCGTTGGTTATAATTACTTAGTGATTTATTGAATTTCTGATGCATTTTTTTATTAATATAATATGAAACACATAGTAAATATAAACATACTCTGTCAATTATTAGTTCCGGAGGTCCTACCATTATGTGCAACTTTGAATTCGATACATTGTTTAGAATTAGTCATTTTCTTTTTATAATCAATGTTTCGCTAAATTCAGTATTCTCCTAAAATTACTAAGGTTATATTAGTCAATGTATGATAGTTCTTCACACATATAGTGGCTATTTTGTTACATTAGATTACGCAATGAGATTTGACTATTTTATTGCGCGATTCTGTTGGCTAGAGAATTAAGCACAATCAATCACTGAAACATGTGTATACGGAATTATTTATTTTAACGAACTTCGTTTTCACAATTCACACAAGCTATATACTTCTAACACTAAGCCTTTTCAAACATTTTAAAACAGTGAGATAATGATAATACATTATTGAACTAATGCAAATAAAACATATTACGATAAAAATGAAGATTGTGTAAGCGAAGATGCTAAAAAATGGAAAATTGTTACGATTATACTCGCTACCTATAATATAAACTATATATACTGCAAGTAGTACCCTACAGGCGAGGGTGTGACCTAGTGGTAGGTGGGCTCGCTCACAGATCGGTAAGTTGCATGTTCTATTCCTACTCTGTACTGATAAGGGACACATATACCGAAACCGGTCTGCAGATGGATTTACTTGTCGATTACTGTGTCTATCAAAAGTTATCAATATATATATACTATTTCGTCTTATCCAGTTTGGCCTTACACATAATTTTCATAATGTAATAGGCTGAAACTTTGAAACTGTTTCACATAATACAATTAGGGGCCACGGGTCGATAAAGTTCGAGTTGACAACGTCAATGTTGTCTGTACAAATAATTGTCTTGAAGACAACATTCTCTATTTATTTGAGAACTAATTATATTATGACCTAATCAATTTTATTTAAGAAAACAACTGAAATGTGAGCAGACAGTCTGTCTTCTACAAATTGATGTGGTCCTTTGTGTGGGGGAGTGACAGAAGCCAGAGTTACCCAATAAATTGTACGAATCGAAGACCGCCCATATCATTTACGGTGTGGGTCTGCAGTACTTTTAGACATAACTGCTTATACTTCGTTACGCTTTTATCTGTCTGTTTTATACCTAATTTGTGTGACTTAGAGTTGTGCATTTTATAAATATTTCTAAAGATTGACTTTAAAATTCAATCACAAATATTTTTAAGGCAAAACGAAAAAAAAAATTAAACGGGATAAAGCGAAGCAGTAGGTCACCATATATATTTACGGTCTTTTAAATAGGTGCTTTTATGCTTTGAGCAATCGTATTTCTGACAGAATAACATGTACTATTGTTTCAAGGGGTACTACAAAGACACCGTCGAATTTTATTTTGAAACTCGAAATGAGTGCAAGAATTTCTGGAAGCAGTGTCTCGAGCATCATGCGTTTTTTCGGTGTATTGCTACTGACCGAACTCACCGCAAGAGGAACAAAGTCGTGAGCAAAGGATCCTCGTATAGGTCAGTAAACTTCCTTTGTATCTTATTGATTCCATTGTAGTAGTTAGTGTACTTTCAAGCAATAAATCCAATTACTAATTTCTGAAAAGTCTTCCTTATGAATAAATACCTGGGTATTGGTGTTGCCTAAAGTTAGATTTTAAATTTTCTCTTTTTAAAACATTGTTTAACGATTTATAATTTTTAGTAATGCTTATTATCCGATACGATCGTTACGACCTATACGAACAAACACATCTTAAAATAAATTATTCTTCATTTTTTACTTCGAAAATTACCGTGAACTATATTAGAATGACTATACCTCATTTTACATTTGAGCATTAGCATTTTTCGTATATAATTATATGATTGTAAAATATTTATAATTTTTGAAAAGAAATATACAATATATATATATTAAGTATTAACTATATACGTGTTTGCTTTTTCGGTTGCCATGTTGCGTATTGTTAGTTTCCATGTTAGCAACAGAATGTGAGACGTCAGGCTATTTAAAAGTTAAATGCATTTTAATTCTTATGTATCTTATTTCTTTGAAATATAGAAATACCCATGTATGCCATTATACTTGCGATATATAACGTTTTATACAGGTAGACATCTATAAGGCTGCATTATTCATGTGTCAATATTTTTGCTTATGTGGATATTTGTATAATCATTTTCAAATGAGTTGATGAAAGGATATATGTGAAAAATAGATAATTTTTATAAACTTTTATAAAACTCATTGGTGTTATCACGCATTAGCCCGACTATTCGAGTTAGCATCTTTTCACATTTTGTTGATTGTGTGTCTAAGTGTCTCTAGACCTTTTAGATTCATAATGGAAACTAAATAAAAACGAAATCATGCTAAATTATTTTCTCATTTGATTTTAAACTAAGTTGTTTCTCTTTCTGGTTATATCACAAAAATGTTTTCATTGCCTCAAACACTTGGTTTAATTTTTTCTCTTTCTTGAAGCAGCCGCAAGGAATCGATTTTATATCTGCCAAAATTAATTTCTGAAATCATTCAACTGATGAAACAAATTATTGTTCGTATTAGAAATCTATATTTTAAATAACTAGCTTCAGCTTCAATTTTTGATTCTGTTCATTTGACACTTTAAATAAATAATCCTTTAAAAAGGTCGCAAGATTGTAGATTACGCAAAACGTAGATTGAACATCAATGTTGATGATTATTATCAACATTTTATTTGTTTGTGAATTATATTTAATTTCGAAATATACGATAATAATTTTCTACTTACATAGGTATATTGGGCGGACTGAGAAACAACTTGTGGAATTTGTTCGGGATAACTACACAAAAAGGCCCAATTTTGAAAGGTATGTTTCAGCTGCAGATTTAAACTATGTTACTGTTATGTCTTTGAAAAAGTACAATAATAATTCTATTTATAACAAAATATAATGAAGTCGCATATTCATTTCAATTATATTCCCAACACTTGCACTGGTCTGTATTTAAAATTTGTTTTTCAGAGGTAAAGGTTTTTTAAACTCTTCTTATATATTTTGTGCATGTTGAATTAAAAAATGTTTTGCTCAACCAGGTTAAGTTTTTATGCTGTCGTAATTTTAATAGTAAATAAAATGTAGTTATGCTTGTCATAAAAATTAACAAGTATATATTTTTAACAGATTCATTTGACAGAAAATGTGTACATGTTATATCATCTATCTTGTACAAAGTACATACAACTATACATATAGAAGGAAGAGTTAATTAGAATGACTTTTTCTAAGACTATGGAACATCTTTCTTGAGATGCCAGCTGTAATCTACGTGCTGTTCACATCTAAGCAGCCTTTGTAATTATCTTCCATCACTCGAATATAATAATGGAATCACTGTTTTCGTTACTCACTTACACTGTCGGAGTTTTTCGATCTGTAAAACTGCATAATGATGAACATGTGGGCATCATGAGCCTAAAATCCCTGCGGAGATTCCGCCAAACTCGTTCCTCTATGGTTTCCCAGAAAATTTGTGACAATATACTTAAATACAAGCCAGGCTCTGATCGAATTGTCTTACAAACTTTCACCATATTGAGCATCTTTTATTATATCCCTTATTTTAGTGCCGCTCAAAATACATACATTCAGTTTGGCCTCACTGATAGATGAAAATTTATGAGATTTGAGACAAGAAAAATGGCGTCTTTGTTGAGAGTTATGTCAAAATTATTCATCAGTGCAAGATTGATATGCAGAGTTCTAAGTAGAATTTAAGAATCGCAACCAGAACTAATGAAATACATGTTTACAATATACTAGTAAAACTAAGTTTATCTTTATATTTAAAGGAAGTTAGCAAAATCTCCATATTATTATAACTTTCAGTCAATTGCACTGAGTGGCCAACCGGACCTTTTCCCATTTTAGATAAAAACTGCTTTTTCAAAATTCTGCTTGTGGAGTTGAGGACGATGCGCCATTCAATAATGTCGTATGCTAAACATATGCAATGATGCCGTTGACATTGCTACATTAAACCAGTGTTTTTGAACATTTAAACCAATATTTGAAGTTATTCTTAGTCAAATATGTAGTATTTTTTAAACTCCTTTTCATGAATAATAGAGAAGAAAGTTGTTTCTGGTGCTAAAGAAATGATCTTCGTGATTTCCTAGTCAGTGAGAAAAATTCTTTGAGAAACATACATGCTTTATCGAATCGTTCAACTCAAATTGGCTTCAGTTTTAGTTTGGTTGCTGTGTAGCTGATGTGTCCCTGACACCCAGTTTGTTCATCTAAGTCGAACGACAAATCAAAGTTATTGAGTGGAATTAAAACTGAATTATCTTTTACATGAGGCACTGTCTTAACTCTATAATGACCAAAGGAGGGGGTGGTGTCAAATTGATCACCAATGGAGCAATGGAGCAGGGGGGGTTAGATTGATCAACAAGGGAGGAGGTGGGGTCAGATTGATCACCAAGGAAGGGGGTCAAATTTATCACCAATGGGGAAGGTTCAAATTGATCACTAATGGGGGGCGATGCGGGTGGACGTTCAAATTGACACTACTCTAAATACACTAAAACTAACTATCGTTTTGAAATTTTCAATACATGCCCATTTTTTCATGACTTAAAATGATCTAAAATAACCATTTTTTAACATTGTATAAGTTTTGTCTGCGTCAACAAGTATTCAAACTTTATATATCCTTATAAACTTTCTCCTAAATAAATTGTTTGGCTTTTACTGATAGCTAGTGTGATGTCATTATAGTGTTGAAATATAAGTTTAAAAAGATTATTTTCGATTTATTCTCATCCTAATCTAATGCATTATAATTAGCACATATTTGTAAAAATAATAGATGGTTAACTGAGATATGATATATTTATAATCGTCCCGAAAAACTACAATGTAGTGTATCAATTTATGGAGAATATTTAGCTGTGTAGGCTAAATTATGGTAGTTCATTTCGTCCAACAAACCCCCTCCTGCGCCTTGTGTTGCTATATGGTTAATGGCGGATGGCACATTTGAATACTGTATGTGTTGCTTGTTTCAACATGACACGAAATATTATTGCTAAACTTAAAATCAATAGTCCTACTGTTTGACTGATAAAATATGTCATTAGCATAATATAAAAAATAATTTACATTATATTTGAATGATATCTGTTATGCTAAACCAACATCCCTGACAACACAGTTTCTGGACATGTTTCATCATCCATAATTATCAATGTGCTTGTTTATCACTCAGAATTAGTTTTTTAGCCTAAGTTTAACCATTTCAGTGCTTCCACAGCGTAAATTCAACTATGTCTGTTTTTGATATAGGATAATTTTCTATCAATTTATCAAATTCTTAAATTAAAAAAAAAACTTTACCTGACTGAAAAAAAGTTAACATTTATAATTCATTATACACAATTAAATTATATCAGAACAGCTTAAAACACCTTCACCTGAAATGACACAAACCAGTTTTTTTACAACAGCAATTGATTTCGTGCAACAGTTGTGAATTATTAAACTGTCGTTACGCTATATGCTATATCTTTACTTTATCAATCTTCAACACAATTGCTTCGCTTCAAATTTATTGCATTTCATATTTGGAGTCTGAATATTTTTGATAATATTCCATAAATTACTGTCACTATTTATTGAATCAACTATTTTATTGTAATAGTAATTAACAAGTAATATTCGCTTGGGAGGAATGCAAAAGAAAAGCAACATTAAAAGTTAAAAGTTTTTTTACAATTAATACAAAAAACCCTAGCTTTCACCTTTCATTAAGAAGGCATAATCATGTTATTTTTCCCACCATGCTTTCTTGATGAAAGGTGAAAGCTCGGGTTTTTTGTATTGTATTAAAACTTTAACTTTTATTGTGTTTTTTTTAAAATTTTATTATACATTACTTGTTTTAGTATAAGTAGTGTATACTTTTATATATAAAATTTTAGTACAAATTATTTTAGTGTTTTTTTACTTTGTTGCTTTTATTTATATATATTTTATTATTTGACTTAATATTTTTGATATTTTATTGCATGTTTGTTACTAATATGCCAAAATCTTTCTTAAAAATTGCACATATATATATTACCAAAATAGAATAATATATAAGTAAAATAACAGCATTACATTATAATAACTTATAAAAAACAAGTCTGTCTTTGAATAAATACTATTAATTCTCAACTTGTAGCTTAAATTGTACTTTTTATATTAAATTAAGCTTTGAGTTTTCTCGTATATTACGAAATGTTTCGGGATATATGTTGATATTGTCCGGAAAAACCATAACTTGTATAAGTATAAAGTATAAGTTTTGTAAAGTATAAATATTTGATTATATCAAGTTAAATATAATATCTATATATTTTAGTCATTCAGTAGTATATTCCAGCCCAAGTTGCTAATAAAATGTTGGAGCATTCATTTAAGACAGTTAGTGTATTGAACTAATTTCTAGGCTGTCCACGAATTCTCTCGTTCAATTATCCAATTTTGAATCCAATATTTCGTTGAATACAAATCAATCACGTGACTTATATTTTAAACCATTAACAATGCAACCAGCGCGTTAACGGTATCTCAATCAGAATTCATAACTATCCTGTCTGGTTGACACTTTTTTATGATCAGGGTAACATGATTAATTTATTTAATTAATTATAAAATATTACGTTTACATACTTATAATCAGAATAGATTTCTAAACAACTTCTAGCATAAAACAATAAACATATGACGTTATTCTCCTATTTAATGGCCTGATTATATAAGATTAAAGATTAAATTATAAAATGAATGAATTAATTAATTAATTTTAATTAATTATTTTAAAATTATAATAAAGACTAAAGATAAAAGATTGTTTACGGCAGAAAAGAGCAGTTACCAGTTTAATTGCATATAAGTTCGCAATATATTGTTGTCGGCCATATTAAAGTTAACATACTTCTCAAAGTTCGCACGTACATTTGTAACACCGCTTTCAACACTCCATACTCTCTCAAGCAAGGTGTTATGAAACCATAATATTCGAAAGATCAGAATAAGACTCCGTATAAACCGGTCAGGGTTTTGTATAAATGTAGGAACCGAAAAGTAAGGAATATGAAAAAGTCAATCACATTGAAGGCTTTCGGAAATTCAGAAACATTATACATGTTAAATATGAAATACTTGTGTATTTTGAATGATACTAAGATTAATGTAATTTTTTTCTCAAAAGTTAAAGGGCAATTTTTTATTATATATTATCCTGTATGCTTTCATGATTAGATTTCAATGATATTTTAATAGTAAAATGTTACTGCTTATTACGGGAAGAATTGTATGTTTGAGCAGAGTGCACTATCTTGTTGACCTTACATAACCGTAGGTATCCTGACCGGCGCACTCCATTACCATTCAGGTCCGCATCCGCTGGCCGTCTGACCAGCCCCAGCAGCCTCTCACGACACAGCCGACTTGCTGCCAGCTCGGCGGGGTCTGCCGGTGGCGGTGGCTACCTCTCCTCGGGGGGCCGTGTGGGCGGAGGAGTAGGGACCACCGGTGGCACCCTGCCCCCCTTCCTGCCTGCCTCCAGCGGAAACCAAAGCTCGGCTACCGGCTACACGACAGGCGGCAACAGCTGTGGACGATCGCGCAACACGAGTGTCAGCTCGGGCTCTCACACTGTGGACTCAGGCAGTCGGGAGAAACTGGCGGATGGAGAGGGTCATACTGAGCGGTCGGTGTCTGCGGGGGCGTCGGCAGGGGGGATCAGGTCACTGAGTCAAAGCCCACCCTCCACCAGACGGAGTAGGGCTGAGCACAAGGTGGGTTTGGTGGCTCACTGTGGATGACTGGACTGTGTCTGGGGCAGAGTGTCGCAAGGAAGGGGAGAGATGCTGAGGATAGTCATAGAGTAGTGAGTGAGAAGAAGCAAATTGAGAGAGTGTTTAAATGTTGAGAGGAATGGATAGATAGGAGAAATGCGAATATTGACAAAGTTGAAAAGTTAAATGAGCGTGGTTGGTAGACACAGATAGAGACAGAGTCACATAGATGGGTAGGTAGATAAATAGATAGAGAGAGAGAGAGTGACAGAGATGGGTAAATAGAAACATAGATAGAGAGAGTGACAGAAATGGGTAGGTAAAAAGATAGATACAGAATACCAGATAAATGGGTAGGTAGAAAGATAGATAGAGGGAGATAGAGAGAGGAAGGTGTCCTCTAGCGTCACTGACTCAGGCACGCACACGGTGACCCTTATTAACACAA
>JAUZND010002901.1:0-12569 GCA_034780555.1 Coelogynopora nodosa
TCACACCAAATTACTTTGTACTGCTTGTGTTTCTCCAGTATGTGGTAAACACAGCCAAATAACTGCTGTCAAATGTTCACAGTGTTTGTAAAATTTCAATTATATTGGACTATTTTTGGATTTATAAACTTTCTTCGTGTTTAATTGAACTAATGTATTCGCATTTTTTACATACCTAACCAAAAAATATAGTTAAACTATGATTTAATAGGGGTGACTTTAAAAGTCACCCTCGGCTGTTCGCGTACAATAGAATATCTTGGCTGTCTAAGGGTTAAGGGTGGATACCAGATTTAATTAGTATTTTTCTAATAACGTTTGCGCTTTAGCATATTTTTATTAATCATGATATAATTTTTAGCAAATTTTTGGGTGATAAAAAAATCTATTCCTGAAAAAAGCTGCTAATTAATATAACTTTCAGGTAATTTATACTTTACATATTATTTACATATTTATATTAGTTGTCATCACCAAATACTTGTTTCAGCAATACATCAGTTATGGTTAATTGTATTTTTCAAATTACCATCATCTATTTGACAATCTATACATTATCGATTGATTTCAGGCCCTGTGGAACTACATTCAGCAGTGGAAGGGTGTATTTGAACGTTACGACACGGATCGCTCTGGCTACATTGAGGCTGCAGAACTACACAGAGGTTTGTGGCAGCTTAGGATGTTTTTTTATCGATAAACCGAATTATAATATGCTGACGGTATGTCGATAATTACAAATAATCCTGTTTGCTCTACGTATTTTCCAGAAAAGGAGTTCTGTTTTAAGTTTTACATATGAAATGTAGAAATCGTATAAATAAATATAAAATGAATAGTCAGGCAACGTAATTATAAAAAAATTGTGTATAATTGTTTCTTATTGATTATTTTATTTACTTACATTCATTTATTATTGTCATTTAAAATAATCAATACATACACATTTATTTAAAATTTTAACTTAATTGTTTATTAAAGTTACTAAACAGTTATTTATGAATAAATGAGGATAATTTTGTTAACTTTATTTATTTATTTTTGATAAGTCTAATATATGCATGTCTGTATAATTTATAAATCACCTCTACGCACTGTGTAAAACGAAACGCACATTAAACTTTCTTCATGATTTATCTTGTATACGTAAACGTTAGGATTGGTAACTATATGAAAATTATAAATAAATAAAAAGACTGTAGAGTATTGTACACATTTTGTTTAGATTTATACAATGTATTTATCATAAATGTTACTTTTTTAAAGAATTGTTTCTTTGTAACACATCGTCATTATATTTCACATTGATGATTATTCCAAATTGGTTACCTATTAATAACCTACAAATACTCTGAGTGGTGCACGTAATCGGAGAATGACTTGGCTCTCTGCGTCACTTACTTTGTGTGGTATACGAAACAGTAGATTAGCGATACGTCCTAATTTCAGGTATAGTTCTTGTTAACACAGTGTGTTCTAAAAATTGGTAATTGTCGTTGTTATGTATGCAGGTTTAAAGTATGTGTTGTTTATGTAGAAATGAATGGATACCCCCAAAGTGAGGATGTGTGCATGTTTGATTTAAAAATATATAACAGATGCCTATATAATTGTAAAGATTATTATATTATCTACATCATATTGTAATTTATAGTAGTTGCATTGAGTCTGTATTAAATGTAAATTAACAGTTAATTATGTGGTCATCTATAATAATATATAATTTAATTTAGTTATTATTTTTTGGTTTCTCTAGTCTAGTGAAAATCCTAAAATGTTAATATGAAGTGTTTTGTTTAATTTTTTATTTATTAAAAAGTTATTGTGGTTGTGTCACAGTTTAATTTAGCTATATTTGGTAAATTTTTTATTTTTTAAATTCTATATTTCTATTTTGATAAAAAAATAACCATTTGGATCTGTGGCGCTAGGTACCCGTTTCTGCTTTACTTGCTTTACTGATTAAAAACAAGAAGAAGAATGTGTTTGAAAACGTGTTAACTCCCATGTTTTCTCTATTTTGAGAACTAACGACAATGCTTGTAACTCAAATTTTTCCTGGAAAATATTTGCCTCTTCTAACAATTTTTTGTACTAGAAAACAAAACCCTTGAGACCATGTATATTTCTTTTGTGTTTACTGTCTTCTAATCCTTCATTAATTGTTTGTGCTCTGACCAATACGGTTTCAGTAGTTGTTTGTGTATTCATATGTTATGACGTTTTTTCTATCTATCGACTAAATCCATTTATATTCAATTATAAACTTTCACTTTATAAAGCTCAAGGTGAAACTTCATGTCGTCAATTATATATTACATACCCATTAAAACGTTTTCACGCACATTTATTCTTGTTTTTAAATATAAAATGGGTATAGCCAAAATATTTAATATCTTTTACTGATGATATACACTTAATATATTTTACTGATAAAATACTTTCCTACGACAATACCCGTCTTTAACGGGTTAAGAAGGAATATATTTATGGCACATGTTTATTTTCGATATAATAATTTATATAGTGATTATAAAATCGATATAACTTTTTTGTTCTAATGAGGCTGGTGAGAAATGCGGCTTTTTTAAGATCAGTTAACATGCTATTTTGTCGTTCGATCTGTGTTTTTTGAGACTTTAAATTAAGAACTGCTGGTGTGGGATTACATAAGTTAAATCGATCTCTTTAATTTTTTGTTTGCCGCAGTGGTATCTAGATTTGCCATTGCAAATGAATTATTTAAAAACACACTGTTTAGATTATTAATTATTATTAATTTGATTCTACTTATCTGTAGGCCTCTCATAAACCTATACATTACACTTCTCCCCGAAGTGATGTATCGAAATATTAGCAGGATTTGCTTTGTAAGTAATTAGCTATCCGAACTAATCAAATTCTATGTGAAGTAAAATACTATACTAATAATGTATATGTAATGCGAAAAGCTTTATCGGTAAAACCGTTTACCTTTGATTTCACTTAACTCGAGGTAAAAACATTTCGTTTATATATTAATAACCAACTTATGTTTTCTTTGTTTAAATGTGTATTTTTTATTTCAGCATGTATCACTCATATTAAATAAAGTAGGCTTAAGTTACTATAATTAACCATTTGAAGTATTGTTCAAAGCACTACATTATCGATTGAACTTTCACTTTAAAGGTTAAATTAGTTTCTATATGAGATATTTGTAATACAATTTATTGATAATCAAATTTATGTTAAAATTGTTTGTAACTATACTGTTCGTCTATCCTAGTTGTTTCTTTTTACTCATTTACCTTTTTTATTCCTTTTACATTTTGAAGAATCCAAAATATAGATAAATAATTATAACTTTTTGTTATGTTTATTCCCAAATTTATGCAATAAATTATACTTCTTTTGACGACAACTACGTTGTTTAGTGACGTAACTACTCAAGTCAGTATTAGACAAATTCTCCTCTTCTCTCAACAGCCTGGGGAGAGATGGGCTACCGTCTGTCGCCTCAGTTCATCTCCATCGCTATCTCCCGCTTCGACCGCGAAGGTATGCAACGACTCACGCTCGACAGCTTCATACAGGCCTCGGTCCTGCTCAAATCCCTGTCAGACGCCTTTGCCGGCAAAGACACCAATCGGTCAGGGGTGGTGCGGATGGCCTACGAGGACTTTCTCACTACCGTGTTACTCAACAAATTCTGAGAGAGTAGCCTGGTTAATGCTATCGTTGTAAGCGTAACATTGTAATATTCAGTAATGATATGAACGCATATGCCTATACCTAAACAATTGATATTTTGTTTCAGTTTATCCCAAAAATTCTACTAAAATCGTATTAGCCGATATTGTATAGAACTATCATTTGTCACCGATAAAGTATAACTTTGAAATCAATCACTTATAGGTAGGGTTATTATTAATCTACCTATCAATCTAAAGTAACACATTTAAAGACATTTTTTTAGAGTTTTCATAAATAGAATGTTATTGTTTACAATAATATAATTCAAATTGAAAATACAAGTTCTACAAAAGAAATTTATTCACAATTCCTAAACTATGTTCCAATTAGCCCAAGGCAATTGGAGTCAAATAAAAATAAGTTTTCATTTAAAAATGTATGTGAATAATTTTATTTCAAAGAGCTTTAAGAAGAATTCCAATTTTATTCTAATTTATTTTTTACTTTCCATGTGCCTTTTGCTTTCATAAGGAGGGACGTGCTTGGCTTATTTGTAATTCCGGGAGTGCTTCTAGCTAACAAATAACTAATAAGAGACCTCTGTATATTAGAATATTTGTGATATATGAACGCCATGTCATTTCTTGCTATTCAAGTGTTGTAAATTACTAACTTTCTACTCATATTTGCATTATTCTAATTTTTACTCGTTTATATATAGTTTCTTGCTTTTTAAAGTGAATAAATGAATCTATTTAATTGTATGCCAATTTTTGGCTATGACCCCCACACCACCCCACCTCTCCATTTTGCGAAGACTTATTTTTATTGATTGTATCTATTGTTATTCCTTATCCACCATCATTGTTAACTATATCTATGCCATTTTTCCATGTGCTATTGACTAATTAGTGACAAACAAAGATATTTATCAAATAATTAAACATTTACTTTTATTGAATCTTCATGCCTAAAAATCTTTTGTTATACTTCCAGTATTATATTGTTAATAAACAGGGTGATTATTATTACCGAAATGTTTTCCAAATCTAGACTACAGTTCATTTTTTTCTGAATATTGTTTGTATCTGCTCATCCACAAACAGTGTGGCTGACTTTATGTCATCAAAAATTCGTCACATTAAATTTTCGTTTTAGTGAATTTCTTTTTTGAGACGTCGTGTTCATAGGTATTTCGTGTCAACATGTGTATAATATATGTTTGTCCTTCAAGTGACTTAATCTTTATTTTAATTAATGAGAACGTTTAATTTATTTCACAGTTGTTTAATGTTTAGTAATAAAAAATGATATAGTCGAAAAATATTTTGCATTTATGTCTTCTTTTGAATCTAACGTGAATATTATACTTCTCGATTATATTAACCCATCATTTTTAATAAATATAATGGAAATTGATGAACCGATTTTAAGTACCTACATAACTAAAAAGCTTTCAATTGATGAAAAAATGTTTGTTCATTATTTATTGCTGGAAAGTGATTTGTTCCATGTTTAATAAATTAGAGATATTATATCGAAAATGAATAAGATTATATACGTTGGTATTAACTCGATCAAGTACGAATAAAACAAATAACAATTTGCAGACTTGGTGTCCATTTCGCATTCGCGGAGTGCAATATCCCTGTTGGATTAAGTAAATACGACAATATTAACATTTAAAACCCATACTTTTTAAGTTAACTTTGTTTATTATAAGGAATATGTAAATACGTAATCAAAACAATAATCTACATTATATAGGCGTCATTATCTAAGTAGTCTCCAGTACTGACCATTTCTCGAATGAATTTAAAGAAATATTTCATTGTATTTGTGTATCAAAATAATGGATACAAAGTATGGATAATAAAATAACTAAATATAACATTTTGTTTTGAATCTATATTGAACATTTATTTTTATTCTATTTATTTGTATATTGTTGTGACCATAGAGTAAGAAGAGAATAATAATTATTTTATTAATTGATTGTGACTACTAAGAGTAGCAAACAATGAGATAGAACTATATAAAAGTTGGATAAAAGATATATGAAAGACACGTCATGACTATCAGAGGACGTGCGTTTCATTATATACAAGTACAGTGTATATATATAGTTTATATATATACATGGGTTTTAAGAAACACATTTTTGACATATAAGTATTGAGCTACTATAAGAAATTGTTGTCTTAATGTCAAAATCTATAAAACTATAGAGGAGATGAAGGCACTTACTTTTAATAGAATTAGCTATATTAAGCTTAGGAAAATTCTGTATTCTGAATTTTTTATTTTTTTATTACTGCCGAAGTTAACCAAAGAGAATATAGTATTCTTTTTGTGCAATACAGCAGAGTCAAAGAAAAAGACTGAGAATATATAATTATTCGTATAAGATTCTCGCGATATTCACTACGGACGATATTGGTTGTATTGGAGATGTACGTTTATGATTAATCAGATGTTGAGTAGTTAACCATATTTAAAAAAATCATATTACAGTGTTTTACAATTTTTAGCAATTTTGATTGTTATTTTTTATATAGCTCATGATCGCTTCTTAACCCTTCGTACGAGGACGCATATTCCGTAAGGTTTGCTACTTGAAGGGGGGGGGGGGTATTTACCCCCTGGAAAAACAAACTTCCTCCTTCCTATCATCCGACTAAAATGAAATTTGGTATACAGATACCTTTTAAAGACTTGTCGAGCTATTTTTATCTTCAAAAAATTTAATCAATTTGTATCATTTTAATTAATACAGAAACTCCCGTTAGGAAAATTATAGGAAAATAACCATATATATGCTATATATTGACCCATATGCTTTATATTGACCCATATATGCTATAACTTTTGATAAATACAACTATTTGACTTAATTATTTTTGTATCTGAATCTAGATCACGAAATATATATATATATTTGGGTATAGTTTTATAATTATGCTACTTATATAAATAACCTGTAAGTAGTATAATTGCTATTTGAGTATTATTTAAAAATTATGGTTATTTTAATAAATAATTTCATTATTCAAGTTATATGTATATAATTCACGATAAACTTATGTTTTCAATTGTTGTTAGAAGTTTTAGCTCCTAATATCATCGTCAAGCATAAAAACCTTGGGGGGTGGATTAAAATAGTTCAACATTAACAAAAAAAATTGTGGTATGTAAAAATATTCAAAAATATATCAATTGTTAAATTTTTAGTTGGATTTTAGACACTGAGTAAAAAACTCCTGGTCATATTTTATATAGTTTAATCAAAAACTTAATTTCTTTGAAAAAATTGCCACCCACCCTCCACGTACGAAAGGTTAATAATTTACTGATTTATACTAATAAAAAAAACATTGTTCAAAGTTTAAAATATTATGTTCCATTATAAATTTATATAAAAATTTATAAAATATTGGACGCTTATAAGAGAGATATGAAAAGCAACAATAACTTCATTTTAAAAGTTTGACTGATAAGTGAGTTCTAATAAAAACCCTCTCATATATGTGCTCCAAGATTACTCAGTCGAGGAGCTCCTCAAATTTGTATACTTAAAATCATTCCTTGAGTAAGGCTCACTGGACTACACTATAAACTATAGTCTAGCGGTCATGCATGATCATACACAATTCTTACTAATGTTGTAAATTCTTGTGAAGATTCTTTCCAACCTTGTAAAATTTTGGAAAGATTCTTGCCAACCTTGTACAATTTTGGTAAGATTCCTGTAAACCTTGTCAAATCTTGGCAAGTTTCTTTCCAATCTTGTAAAACGATGCCAAAATTCTGTAAGAGATAGTGGGTGAATGATACCAAAGACTGGACCTATGGAGGCTTTAGATCTGTAAGAATGAATGAGTATAGCAAAAGAAAGCCACCTTTTCAATGATGGACCACTTTTGTTCAACGATCGACAACAACAAATCATTATTTAGGTGAAATTTACTTTTTTAAACTTAAAGAGATCTTAAAATAAAATATTCTAAATACTATACCAGGATTGAAGCTTATATTCTTAAAACAAATTTTTATATACGAATCTAAAAACAGTTTGTTGCTTTATTTTGTTTATTTATTTTTGTTTTTCTCTTTATTATGACCTCACTTATAATTTAAATAATATTAAAAAAATTAAACAGGGATTTACATTTGTTGACAAGCGATGAAGGGCTTAGTGTATGATATATTGAACAAATAAATCAATATCAAAACGAAGTTTACTTTTTCCTCCCATGTTATATAATGTCGTATAATTTAAATACAAATTAGTTAAAATTTGACGATATCTTTTTAAAAATATCTTTATCCTTCAACCCTCGTTATATCTTTTATCAATATGCTTACAAATTCTATTTTTTCGGGTGCTTTCCCCAGGACATTTGGTTTTTTGTCAAGGACTATTTGCTCATCTTCTAAATTATCAATGCCCATTAAGGTAACTAAAAATTAATTTCTTGATTGTTATTATTGTTTTTTGTAACCAGACCTGACCAGTCTGGGACTGTGTGTCTGTGTCTGTGACCATGCAGTCTGGGACTGCAGCTCAGCAAACAAGCCAACCGATTGGGGACTTCACAAATGTCTGCAAATGCGGTCTAAAAGTCTGGAAGTGGTCAGCAAACAAGCTAACCGATTGGGGACTTCACAAATGTCTGCAAATGGTCAAAAGTCCAGGACTTGTTGGATATTTGGGTATTTTAGAAAAGCCCTCAATCAATATAGGTGCATGCATGCTGCAGCATGTCCAGGACATGCTGCATGGGCATGCTGCAGGACATGTCCTCAAAATCTAATGGTTGTCAACCAGCCAACCAATTAAGACTTTTCAAGTGTCCATAACTGGTCAGTTTAGTTGCTGATGGATTACAGACATGAGTTAATCTCTTGAATTTGTTTTTATTTTTGTGTTTTGAATTTTGTTTATACATTTTGGTTATTTAGGGCATGGCAAAATTAAAAGAGACATGCAAGGACAAGTAGTTTTCACATTGATTTTCATAATTATATAAAACTTATTAACACACATGAAAAGTTAACTTGTTTATCACAATCATTATTACATTTATTTAGTTACAGATTAATAAAAAAGTTATATTACTTTTATATAAATATTAATTAAATATTTAATTATATATAATTACTGCAGCATTATTAATAAATATTAATTGGCATGGAGTTATATATGTATTAAAAGTAAAGATAAATAAATTGCCTACTGTATGTCCTTAATCTTATGAAATATTAAGTTTTGTCAATGGTAATAAATAGATGCTAAATAAAGCCTATATAAATAAATATATATAAATATAAAAAAAAGCCTATATATATAAATAAAGCTAAATAAAGGGGAATTATTTCTGTTTTATAATTAATAATGGTTTTTATTTAGTTTTAATAACAAGAAATTACAATTGAAAATAAGTAACTTATTATGATTGTATTTTTTCTATAATAAATATAATTATTGAATAGAATATGCAAAAACATTATTCATGACTATTTATATGCATGAATATAGTACAGACATGAGAATCTTTTGCCATTTGATGGATTTCTGCCAAAAATATATTTAAAAAAAATTTAATCACAAGAATCTGTAATAAAAAATAAGGTGTATTAGGTTTGCAGCATTGGGAATTTCGCCTTTTATGCAAATTTTATAATATTATTGATATAGTATTTTCATTCTGATCAACTTCATCATCATTAACTGGCAACTTTTACTGCACTATATACCCTGTACTCAAAGTAAATATACATAAAAATATGTTGGAAAATGTTACTTACTTCGTACATTTCCATGATTTCACTCTTCCGCCAAAACCACTACTACGCCATTCTCATGTCTGATAGTAGGACCATACTACATAGCATTTGTAGTACACATTCTTTAAATTAATTTTACATTATTAATATTACATTATTATAATATTTAAATAAAAATTTATTACTTGAAGAATTTTTACACAGTAATTACAATATAAATTTTAGCACTTTAAAGAGTTAATATTTTAAATAAATATTGAATAATTTGTTATAAGTATTCTTAAATGATTTTTAAAAGATATAAAATACTTAATGTCCCCTGTTTATTTAATTAAAAAATTTGCATTATTTCTCAGTGTAGAACTCACTACCCTCCATATAAAAATCTAATACTCTAACCACTTTGCCATTATAGTTGTTAATAATGCTGCAGCAATTGATTTATACCTATCACATTATAATATTAAATATAATAATGAGGGCAATAAACAAGTTTACTTTTCATTTCAAGTTTTATATAATTATGAAAATCAAAGTGAAAACTTTGTTTATCTCTTTTAATTTTGCCATGATAATAACCTAAATTTATAAACAAAATTCAAAACACAAAAATAAAAACAAATTCAAGAGATTAACTCATGTCTGTAATCCGTCAGCAACTAAACTGACCAGTTATGGACATTTGAAAAGTCCCTAATTGGTTGGCTGGCTGAAGACCATTTGAGGACCCTGACTGATTGGGAACTTTTCTAAAGTCCCTAAATATCTGACAAGTCCTGGACTTTTGACCATTTGTGCCAGACATTTGTGAAGTCCCCAATTGGTTGGTTTGTTTGCTGACCAGTCCTGGACTGGTCGGGGTTCTCAAATGATTGCCAACATATATAAATTCAATGACAATGATTTATTAAAAATACCTGTACTATTAATATTGTGTTATTTAATTTAGAAACAATTAATATTAATAATATATAATGTCAATAAGTTTTACTGGGTTCCCACTCACATTGGGATATTCAGAAAAGGTGATTCCCAACTGGGAAAATAGCATAGCTGTATAAAAGTGGGTAAACATTGGGATTTTAGAAGAGTTTCATGAAATTTTTTTGTGGTGTTATTCCTTTAAATAAAGCAAAAAAATCAAGGTTAAGGAAAATTGTGAAAGGTATGTATGTGTTCATATTAATATTATAATATAGATATATAATTAACCATCTTGGCTCCTGCATTTGTAAGATTTTATATTTTTAAATGCCTTAATGTGTCTTTTTCTTTGGCACTAAGCACATTCACTAGGAATATAGGAAGATAAGCGACCTTGGTCTGCTGAACTATTATTTATTAGACTGTATAGTTTTTTTAAATATGAATTAATAGAAAATATATGATATGGTTGCACTATGACATGTTTTATTATAATTTTTAGAACTTAACATTTGCATATGTTGTTCTAGATCTAATTCTAAACATTGCCAAGTATGAATTTTAACACCTATATGGTTACAAAAAGAGGATTATAAATATTGGCTGGTGGCATACCATTCCCATAATTAATGGGATTGTATTTTTAACAAATGTATACTTTCATTGGTAAAAGTAAAACATTAGAAATTATGTAATTTTATGTAAAAAATATATTCCCTTTATTAATGTAGCTAGAATTCAAAACCATAAATGACAAACACTTCTTTAATATGTCTATAACAAAAAATACTGTTTTTATTTTCGACTTCATATAGAAAATAAACTATCTACTATACCAACTGAGTTCATGTTGAGATAGGTTTGGTTCAGTGTACAGTGTGTAGCTAACATAGATATGCCCATTAATGAATATTTTGCAGATATGAATGAACTTAAAAAATTTAATATTTGTTTAAGTAAGTAGAGCTGGGAGTAAGAGGTGGTGAAGTTGGAGTATCCTATATGGCAAGTTATCAATATAAGAAATAGTTGAAATTTAAACCCTTCCATGTTATCAAGAAGCCTTACAAAACTGTGTTGCATTGTGAAAATGGCTTAGTGTGCATGGTTCATAGTGACCTGGAAACATCATTTTTTTTTATACATGCCTGGAAAAAATTGGGAAAGTCAAAGGATATATTTTTGTACATGCCTGGACAACCTGAGAAAGTCAGGGATTTTTATATATTCCTGGAAAACAATTTTCATATGTCTCTATTTGTGTCCTTTCAGGCTGTATTCTGCAGTTTTGACTGATCATTAAGATAAACTTTCACAAATTCTACTATATATTAACCACAGAGTAGAAAGAGGCAGAGGGTTGACTTAAGCATATCTTGTGTCTATATTCATAGAATTTCATAAAAACGCACTAATGGGCTGCTTATGTCATAAAATATATTTCTTCAACTATTTAATTTTTTTTAAAGATTTACAAAAAAAATAAAAAATTATACTACTTATATTTGCCCATACTACAATAAGCACCAATAGGGAAAATATATATAAAAATTCATAATGTCTAAACTAAACCTCTGATGATCATACTGTTGGTATCTACCCCCACTAAAGTTGATATGCTGACTTTATTGAAACCAATATTTTTTCATTTGGTTACTATGGTAACGAGTTAGACCCTAGCAACCAAAATTCAGTGAAATAATGACATTGAATAACTTTTGAAAAAAAAATTCAATCCTCTTATTGTATATGTCTATCCCAACTAAAGTGGATATGCCGGTTTTAATAAAATAATTTTTTTATTGGTTAACATGGTAATGAGATAGACCCTAGCAACGTAAAATCAACAAAATGATAAAATTGAATAACTTTTGATTGAAATACTAAATAATATAGTTTTTGTTGTCTACCCATTAAAAGTTAATATATATCGGTTTTAATGAATTAAAAAACTTGTCGGTTATTACCAAGATAATTTCCACATCTTTATTAAAATACGCAGGAACAAAATAAGAATACGTGCAACAAGTCAATTATATATAATGTCAGTTAAACTGATATAACAAATAATAATATTGTATTGAAAGTACTTTAGCACAATCGAAGACAAACTTTATCAAGTGGTAGTTTCTAGGAGAAGAATGTAGAAATTTAGGGCTGTTTTTTACGATGTTTAGTTAAGA
>JAUZND010002902.1:0-12569 GCA_034780555.1 Coelogynopora nodosa
TGAAGATGTTGATTGATTGATGTTTACATATAATATGTGTTGTATTACTATTCAGATATTCAGACTATTCAGATTCATTGTGTACATAAATTTTGAATAAAGCTGTTTTTTCTTGAAATTCGGATTTTTTAGGTATAAAAACCTCCTTAAAACCTCCTTGAATTTGATAGTCTAAAATGCGCGGTCACCCTGTTTAAACCTAAGTAGAAACTATATTTTTCTTCAAACAGCATTTTTTTAAGAATATCAATCTCCTTTCTACTTTAGTTTGGCCTCTGAAAAGAACTGTCGTAGTATAGTTAAAACATCACACTTTAGCATGTTTTTTCAGTTTTGAACTCATTGATCTTGAAGAACCCAGTTCATTCCGGCATTTCAATTTGTTAAATAACTGGTCTCATGATATTTTCTACGTACACTACATAAAGTGGTCTTCTCTATAGGACAAGTAAACAATGATTTATAGTTTGGTGTCACATATCTTCTAAATGCTAGATTCTAAAAACAAAATATGTGTTAGTTACTTCTTCTACTTTTAAATCATTGTCTATAGATATTTATTTGTAAATATTTAGCTATAATTATGCACTCATTATTGAAAAATATAACTAATGAAAAACTATCTGGAAAAGCGTTTTGAAAAGTCTTGAAAATTTAACAAAGGTGGTCTTGATAAATGTGAGAACCCTGCTTTACTCATAATTTTGCTTTTAATGAAAGTTTTAAAATATATTTTGAATGCCAATTAACTGTAAAATATATCAATTACTTACTTTGTTCACAGATTTCTACAGATTTGCATATCTAAACATTATATAAAAATGTCTATCTTTCAGCATGTGGAATAATCCTAATCCGCAAAACATGAATACTTGGAATGGAAATGCTATGCCAGGATTCAATCCCCAAGAGCCTACTAATGGGAACTGGGGGTTTCCTCCTCCTCCTCAGGATTATGGTTCACATATTGGTAATTGGGCATACCTAGCCCAGCAGTGGGCAGCTCAAAGGACCACAATGTCTGATAACAGTAATGTGAGCTTTGTGACACCAAATGAAGTGAGATACTTTAATATGGTTATAATTAGAAATATTTATGTAATATTTATTAAATTGAAGTAAAAAATGAAAATTATATATACAATATGTATAAATAATAACATTTTAAGTTGACCTTTTCTGATAAAATATAGTTGTACTAGCAACGGGTCTTTTGTTTTGTATTCATTTTCATTTAAGTAGTTAATTTGACAGAAAGTTGCTTTTGTAATTATATTTTTGTTTGCATTATTTTATATTAATGTATTATTGTATTTTATTAAAATTATTTTAAAACCTACTTATTTGTTATGTTTAAGATTAAAATTATCTTTTGAAAATATTAGCTTTTATTTTATACTTAATAAACAGTGAAAATTTCTGTTTTTAATTGTTGCTTGTTGTAAATAGTATTTGATGTGTCATTTATTTATTAAAATAATATTTCATTTAATGGAACATTGTAAGAACGAGTATCATAATTCATATATGTATATTATTATTAAAGGTATAATTTTGTGTTGGAACTATATCTTTGTGTACATTATTCAGAACCTTTCTGCACATCTTACCCAAAATCCACCTCCAAATTGGCTGTCCAATCAAATGCCACAAAATCCGCCACCGCCTCCGGAATGGTCATTTAATCGGATTCCGCCCAATCCACCATCCACGCCGTGGCCATCTAATCAGATTCCCACAAATGTTCCCCCACCTGATTGGTCCTCCAATCAAATGAATGCAGATGTTGGCGTAGTGTCAACCGGTCACACTATACCTCCTTCATTTGTTCCATCTTCCGCTGCGAACAAGCCAATACCTCCACATCTAGTTTTGCATGTATGTATTAAAAAAATTTAATATGTTATAATTTGGTTTCATTTGATGCATAATTATATATACATATATATAATTTCAACCATAATGAATACCTAAATAAATTAAAAATTTACTCTTAACTTAATCGACTCTGAATTGAAATTAAGTTTCTTTACTTCTCTAACGATATTTTTTAGTTTTGAACCATACTTTTATAATAGTTTTTTAATTTACATAAATATTTGTCAACATCATTCGATTTTATTGTTATACATTTTCCTCTGTGTGTATTCGATTTAGCAATTATAATGGTTCAAAACGAATAATTAGGTTATACTAAATAGCATTTTTTTCCAGAATGAAGGCCATGAAGTGACAGCCCCGCCGTTGCTTCAATATCCTTCACATAGTGGACCAATAGCAAACAACACTAATAAGCAGGTGATATTTATGCCATATTTAATTTTTCTAGACAAAAAATCTTTTAATCTCCATTTTATAGTTGCATCACTATTTAATTATCTTGATATGTTTTGAAAATAATATTCGTAATTAATAAGTCTCTGACTTAGTATTAATTGCAGATTGGAAACGGTAACCATAATATAACATAGTGGTTAATTTACAGTTTTTAAAGGTTCAATACGTGTTTCGCGTCTTGAGTGGATTAGTAATTAACGGTTTTGAATTTAATACTCTACGTCGGTTATATTTTATATCGCAGTACAAAGAAATTCTTTTTATTAGTTTATTATATCTAAAAATTATTTAACACTTTTAAAATAAATAAACACCTGACCTATATTGCTATAATATAGTGCACTTGAATACCTATTTGCAGCCATACATTTTAATCCTAAAATATTGAATTTTATCTTAATTATCTCTATTTTATTAAATATAATTTGTTAAATTAGAATTATAATGATGAATTAGATTTATGAAAAATAAAAATATATGTGGGTTTAATGTAATTGAAATAGGCCTATATATTTTTTGGTGAATCACAGTAATGGTTTAAACATGAAATTAGTCAATATTGTGTATGTACTTATACTTATTAGGACTGTAAGGATCCTTACAAAGTGTTATATTTACAACAGATGCACTAATAGGTGAGCAGTATTATAATAGCCCACCGGTCTCTGTACTGCAATGAGGTAAAATTGACTTTTTTTTAATAAAACAAATTTCATCTGCATCAAATGTGATATTTGCAGTGTTTACTGAAATTTAATGTAATTTCACGAAAAATATTTTTCAACTTGTTTTTCCGATTAAAGTAAATAGTGTGTTTTATTTTCTAAAAGTTATAGAAACATTTTAACGGATGGCTATTTTTAACAAAAGTTTCAATATGAAATAATACTTTCACAGCAGTATTAATGTAATTATATCGTAGTTAATTTATTTTTAATATGGAATTTTTTCACATGATCTATATTAATATTTTTCAATTGGTAATTATATAATCGCTTCTATTAATGAAAGCATCTGGTTGATAGTATAATTAAATGGACACTATATATTTGAATAAATGAAGTTATACCTACTATTTCGAATCAACTTTTCCTATCCGGCAGCCGTTTTTTTGGCCCGCTACAACGCAAGACTGTGACTACAGGGACGGGGGTGTCCCACGCGGCGACATCGATGAGCGGACTGTGGGGCATCACATTCCCTGGGAGCACCAAACACCTGCTTATCTTCATCCTCAAGTTGGTCAGTTCCCCTCCGCTGGTGACCAACATCATGGGGATCACTTCGGTCGATTGTTGCCGCCTCCCGCTGTTCCTGAACATCTTATGCAGGGAATTGGTGAGTCGATGCTATCAACAATAAGTAAGCACTAAGCGCAGAGCCTTTACAAACAGCGGAGAGACAGAGCACTACCGGTTTCGAGCTATTCAGCTCTCATCAGGTACCCTAGTCTCCCTACTGATGACTGGAATGCAAGTAGTGCTTATTAAAAACCCATACAAGTCGTCAAAAAAAGCAATTTGAATAGTAAAACATCAGAGGTAGTAATTCGGGGATAACCACAGCAAAAACCACAGTAAAAGATAAGCATATCATCGTGACAAAGTCCTTTTCATCACGCCATTTTACCAATTTTCACGAAAGACAGGACGCTGACTTACTTTCTGACTTTTAAATAGGTTTAATAACGAAGCTACAGTACTATTTACTATACATGCTATAACTTGGAAATTTACAGTAAGTGATATTATGTTATATTACTGAATTCCAATAGTTTAAAATAATCCTTTCTGATTCTTAACAGTTTGTATTGAGCACTAGATGTACGATTTGAAAATATCGCATTGATCTGGTTGTGCTTATACGGTTATGCTCCTAGACTTTACTATTTTGACTTAAGCGCTGACATTTTGCTGTCCACGTGTTTTCTACCTCTCTTCCTCTAATAGAACACGTGCGGCAGAGCTACGGAGCCCCGGACGCTGGGACTGAACAGGACGCTGCTGCCAAGCGTCGACAATTGCCCGCCTGGCTGCGCGATGAGCTGGACAAGCTAGAGAGGAAGAAGGCTCGTGAGGCTGCTGTCACCGTGCCCGATGTTAGTGATGGAGTTCGCGATGCTGAGGGCGATGTGGTGATGGAGGACGCCGGTGGAGTGGAAGGGGATCCGGAGGGTCGGGGGGATAAGGAGGAAGTGGTGGAGCATGAACGGGAGGAGCACAAGGGACGATTTGTAAGTTGGTTCGTATTGTTTCGGTTTTCAGCTGAAATTTTATTCAACATTTTTTTATTTAATAATAGGGACAATAATTACACTATTTTTATTTTTAAAATTATGCTTTGTAGAACGTTTCCTTTTCATTTTGCCATGTATGTACATTTTATAAACAATAATTAGTAGATGAAGTTACATGTGTTTACACATATTAGTTTGTTGTGCATTAGAAGATAAGCTCAAATGTCTATCATGTTGCAGGACTCGCCGGAGCGCGATGGTGAATCTAGCGATGTAGAATCGGTCAATCATCCAGACAAGCAGGAGGAAGAGGAGCCCGAAGTTCGAATTCCTCTGAGCCAATTACTTGACTCTTTTGATGAGGACGATCGGCACATTGAACTTGTGAGTTGCACCGTCAACCAATCACTGACAAAACCTTTCAAAATACTTGTCTAGCTTTCCCAATGTTGCTAATGTCAGCCTGCTGGAGGACTGGTTATAACTGGTAGCTAATAATACATTCGACGGTGGACCAGTCATCCCACGGCAGTTTGGTTTACAAACTGTAATAACTGAACCAATATTGTTTCCATTTAATGTTATACAGTATTACAGGGGGCCCTCGTATTGATTGAGATTGACTTGATGTTGATCTTCCGTTGTCTTGTAGGCTCGCAGTATCACGCGTGTTCTCACCGAGGTTCTTCTCGAGGTGACCAACGACATGATTGACAATGTGGCAATCGATGAGTGGGACACGGCAGACAGGAGAGACCGCTATAGAAAGAAGTTAGGTGCGAAATTCAATGCAGCCACATCGAGTATTAATGGACATCAACAATTACCACTCCATGATTATCGCTATTTTCATTTTATTTTTGTTTATAAAAACTTTGTAGACTGTTCTATCGATTACAAAATTTCAAGTTGGGGTGGTCCTGTTGATTATATTTAATGACTTTATATTTTCTTATCAGCGTCGTATCAGTTTAAAACTATTTACGTACAAAATTGTTCCAGTCACAACTGCTGTTTTAAATGTGCAATCTCTCATTCTTTCAGACTTTTATTACTTAGTTTAAAAGATAATATTAGGTCTCCTTTTTGTGATACGATGATTATAAAATTCAATGTCATTGAGTTTGTCAATTGAATATACTTTTAAAATTAATTACTTTATAAAGACTTATAGAAACTTTTTAATCAAATTATTTTATCTAAAATTTACTTGTGTTTTTTAATTTTTTTAATTTGTTAATAGTCACATCATTATTTGACTATGAACTTAAGCCAAAGGTGTTTCCTTTCACCTCGACATATTATTTATGATTATATTGTTCGAGAGATAAGGTCAGTTCTTTAGAGTGTTTGTTATCACTAGCCATTGTCATTTATTGGGAGAATAAATATTTGTTGCCCTACAAGTTATCAAATATATTTTAAAATAATGCAAATCCGTTTTTCCAGTTTCAAGAAAACTTAACTTTAACAGAAAACAACCAAACTGTATAGAACGTGATATATGGTTCGAAGAACAATTACACGAAAAGCAAATATATAAACACCCGATTTTTGCCCCAAGAAATTGCACTTTTCATTATGGATAAATTCATTTCTGGGACAAATGGATCACTCCAGAACATCTAACAAATAATTTCTGGGTCATACTTACAGAAATGGGATTATTGAGGAAGAGGATCTTCAATAATTATATCTACCGTTGGAAGACAACAAAACGACCGGGATAAGGCGATTTTGTTATTGACAGTTCATTTAGCTTGATTATTTTTAAAATGTGCTATTAAATAATTATGCTGTTTATGAGAGTCAAATCAGGATATTATAATTATGTTGGAATTTATTTAATATTTATTCATATCATGGCATATCATTATTTATATAATCTAATACTATAAATCATATTTATATTATTATCATATTCGAACCAATTTTTGTTTTTCTATGTACATAGATTTGAGTTTAAATATACATATTTTTCTCTAATATTCATTATAATATATTCAGTTATTTTTCGATCAAATGGTTTTCTATTTTTCTCTGCTTGCTCTATAATTGTGTTATGCAATAAAGATTTTTTGTGTAGTTGGTATGCACTGTGAACATTTAAAATATTTTTTAACAATTAAAACATTTTAATCTCTATACTTAACTACGAGATACATACAAAATCCTATTCAGTAATACACAAACTGAAATATGTTGTTAGTCAAACATTATCAATGTGCCAAAATACTTTTGACGCATAGTATTCTCTAATCTAGTTCAGTTCATGACTACATCCACTTGATTTGTTCCTTGTTGATGCTGTTCTCTGTGTACGGACTTGACATATAGGAAGGCGCAAGGGTGCTCCGCCAAGCAAACCCATTTCTACCCAAGCTTCCACCCTCTCCAGCCTTACTGGTAAGTCACTTTTATGTATACTTCACTATACGGCCGCGTTGTGACAAAAGACAGTAGGTGTATTTATTTATCAATTATATATATAAAGTTATTCTTCAAAAGATAGCTAAACAAAGATAATCTAGTTATTACTCGAGGAAATAATTTATCACCTAATTAATTATATAATAATATTTGAGTAGTACGATGTTGTGAACTTAATGTCTTTTGTCGTAGCGTGGCGGTATAAATGCACACTGACTCCTCTATACACTTTGAAATCTGTGAAAATGATGTCGTCGACTGATCGTAAATCCGTTGGGTAAATTTTTTAATGGAGTGACATTTTTGAAACGACTGAATTTTTGTATAATATGGCGATACTCGAACTTCTTTAATTAACTCGAGAGGAGTTTTATTTAGACGGTAGTATAAAGTGTGTAGTTACAAATTTTAAAAAATATGAAAATTTGAATATATAAATACATATTTATTTAACGCATAAATAATTATTGTGTGCGCATCATCATAAAATCCATTCTACAATGCTTTTAAATTAATCCCGTTTAATTAGTGAGAGAGTTAAAAGTAGGCTACTGTGTTTATACCTTCTTGTAACTTGTTAATAATTTTGGGCATTAACAAAACAATGTGGTGGCTACCTCGTTAGCCAATTGGTTATTTCCATTCTATTAAATAAACATGAAATGTATTATATTACACATCATAAGGTTACCCAATATTCGTTCCTAATAAAGTAAATATAAATTACAGATAGATCGAAATTCCACATTTAAATATAGTAATATTGTAATGCCATGCCTTGGATCCGAGAGAGTATACTTTATGCATTAAGGTATACTTCTAGTATTATTATTATTTGTTTAAAACAGTTCAAACCATGTATATATATTATGTAAAGAGCTATACTATTCGGCAGATGTAATAAATATGTTTTGTCCTCAACCCACCCCCCAATCCACCATGCAGGTCTGGTGGCATATCAGGGTAGTGATGAAAGTGAGTCTGATGAGGATGTCCAGCCCAGCAGAGAGTCGTCTTCTCCCGATCGAGGGGGCTACACTACTGAAGATGACTCTGAGGCCGAACTTGATAAAATTATTCGGAAAAAGAAAGAAACATTCGCGCTAGCTAGAGGTAAGCAACATTTTATTAATCACAATTAATTATTTTATTATGATATGCTCAACATTTAAATTAGTTTTTTTAATATTATAATGAATATTGCTGTAATTATATTTTTGAAAATTTGTTCCAAATGTTAATTATAATAATTATTATGTTAAAAAATGATCACTCATAGTCTACGTATCAATCACTGAGGTGTTCACTTGTTTTTTGATTTTATGGATGATTCAGAGTGATTTATCATAATTAATAATATTATAATATTCAAAGTAAATTTATTGATGTAAACAGATAATTATATTCGTTATATTTAATTGTCACTTCTCTGTAAATTGATATCTAAGTTTTAATTTATTTAGAATGCAGAAAATACAAATATACTTTATAGTTCTTCCGTTAATTTTATGTTTATTTTGTAATATATATATATTTAATAGACAATCCCTATATAGTTTTAAACAATTATCAGTTATATTCAGATATATTATTAGTCTTCCACTTAATTTTACAAAGAGATGTTGTTTATTTACTATATTTTGTATACTTATTTTTTGTCTATTTAAAATTATTTTCTCCAATTGTTTGTACTTGTTTATAGTAATTTTGTACACCAATGTCACATATATTTTACTTAAATAACAATCACTGATCTTTATTATGACAGATTTAGTGATCTAGTATTCCATTCAGTTGTTACAATAACTAATAGCGACAGCTCTTGCCTCGTCTCAACTTCTCTCAAAAAGCACGTGACTCATCAGTGGACCCCCCTGAAGAACGGGATGAGAAGTCGGAAGAAGACGACCGTAAAGCAACTCCACCCATCACCACCACCAGCAGAAACTCTTCCCCAGAAGTGGCAGATGTTGCAGCCACCGCCTCACCACCGGCCGCTGAAGAGACCACTAAGTTGTCATCCTCCACCTCCTCCTCGCGTCGTCCCTCCGACAGCCGGAGACGGGGGAAGAGTCGATCACGTGATCGGCACCGCAATCGCAGCAGCGGCGGCGGCTCCAGTCGTCACAAGGACTATCGATCCAGGTCAAGGTCACGCTCACCACCGCGTCATCGACGTCGTCGGAGTCCATCTAAGGAGTCGACACGGGACCGGAAGCGAAGGAGCAAGGAGCGATCTGTCTCCAGGGAGAAGCACCATCGCCGTCACCACAAGGAGGACAAGAAGAAAAAGAAGCGGAAGAAGGAAAAGGAAAGTAGTGGAGCGACAAGTAGGTCCGACAAACGTCGTAGCTTCTCCAGAGATCGCAAGTCTTGAGAAACTGCTCTATCGAGGTAATGTAGCTTTTGATATATTTTGTTTGCTTTTTCACATCTATTAGTTCTATTAGTAGGATGTTTCCTGCTTGATCAGCTTCCTATCATCTATCGAATATTTTGATTTCTTGTTTATTTTAGGATACGAATCTATATTAAATTATTTAAATTATTCAGTATTTCTCTTACGTATTCTGTTTATTTGTATATTTTAATCTCAGAATTTATTATTATTTTTCTTGTGTACTTCTTTGACTATCAACAAAACAGATTTTTCTATGCATTATTTACTTATTATTGAATCACAAAAACACTGGATTACCTTGTTTTTCGGGATAGTACTGTGAAGGTCAAATTAATTAAATTGTTAGTTGTCTTTGAAACTAATATATTATACTACTGCTGAAACTGCCGCATCTAATTATAAAAGCTGTGATATGTTTTAACCAGCACGTCAAATATGTCAACATTCATTTATGTTTAAAAGATGCATCTATAATGTCATCTTTAGTAGTTATGTTTTGGAGCGAGTCGCTTTTATATGGATAGTAGTGAGAAGTCGAGGACTTATAAAATGCATACATCATGAGCAGAACGTCTTTGAATTTTTTTTGTATTAACCTAGTAGGATAGCATTTTGTATATATTTTAACTTCTCCGGCATATGTTTTTTTGCTATAGATAGATTCTTGTGTGACAGAAGATTAATTTTTTCCATTTTTTTCAGACTGGCTTTGTTCAATATACTGTCGACTATGCCTCGTGATCACATTACGGTTTGTCAAATAAATGATAAGTATATTATATTTAGTATATTTAAATATTTGTGTGTACATTTTCTGTGTTGATTTTTAGCTCGTAAGGCAACTATAATTGTTTTTTATAATTAAATATGATGTCTAATTGTTAGGAGGCCAAAACCTCTTTTTTCTCAATATTTCATAGTGTGCATTGAGCTATTGAATCATTATGGTTTAAAATTAAAAGTACTGAACATTTTTGTTAGTTTGTATGTTTTTAATCATATGTTAAGTATATATTACACATTATTGAAAGAGTAGTCAATCCTTCATCACATAAGAATATTTTTATTTAGAAGTTAACGCTATACCATCAACGTATTTTCCCTTAGAAAACGACGTCAACAATATTACACTTCTCATAAAAACACTAATACGCTGCGAACTTCGTTAAAACAATGAATTCTGTGATTTTCTATTGAAATTGAAGTTTTTAAGATGTGCATAATTATGAATGCATTTTAGCTGATGGTATAGTATCAATTTTAAAATTTAAATATTGCTTCATTGTGAGTTCACAACTGTGCTCATTTATTCAATTGTTTATTACATTTGTGTATAAACATTATATTTTGTATTTAATGGAGTGTATAGTTGAAATGATTTTACTGTCTCATTGCTTCTATCGCCAAACTTATATTCTGTTAACCCTTCTATGACGTGCTTTATTGTCCGTTCACATTATCTTCCATTTATAAGAAAACAACCATAACAGTGAAGATAGTCACAAAATGTGTTTTAGTTTTTGCAAGATAAAATATTGGCAGGGATAGCCGTTTATTTAATTTTCATAAACAGTGCAAATTGTCTGTTCTGAATATCGACACACTCATTAATTAAAATTTATAAAGTGATGTCTGTAACAATTATTACATTATTTCAAACATTTGCTTTACCTACCAAAATATTGACTTTGTATGCGCAATAGAAGGGTTTTAGTCATTTTGTTCCGAGCTAAATCGAATTGTTGGATTTTAGTTGAATAATAAATTGTTTTTATTTTTAGCTTTCGCATTTTATATAATATAATATTTGAATAGTTGATTTCATGGGCATATGTACATACTTTGAGATGATAGTACTTGTAATGATATTATTGCTTCAGGTGTGACTCTCCTTTACATGCTATTTCATAATTATTTTGTACATTACGATTAAATATATTCATTCCGCCTTTATCATTGTGTTTTTTTATTTTTCAAATATAACTATACTTTTAATGTTGTAGAACAACCATAAAGGGCTCAATTAGTGCCTGCAATTTTTTACGCTTTTTAATCGATCTTCTTGAAATGTTAAGTAATTGAATTAGAAGTAATAGAATTTTTATTTTTCCATTTAGATTGTTTATTTTTGCCAAATTTGTCATCCTAAAGTTTATTAAAATACAATTTTAGATAAATTCAAGTAAAATACCCCAATATCATATTCCGCTCTCTTAATCCAGATGGGTGGATAGTTCTAAGAGTCGATTTCCTATCAAGGTTAGCAACATTGCATTATGAGGATAATACATTTTATTCCGAAAAACCGTGTTAATAATATTTGTTAATTGTTAATAATATGCTAATAATAACTAGTTAATATTGGACATTTTAGGTAAATACTTAAGTAATTTTAGTAATTAGTAAAGTAATTAATTTAGTAAATTAAGAATTTACCTAAAATGTAATTTAAATAAATTAAATTTTTCTGATCAACGTATTTCACTTCATGACTGGTACTTTATTAAAGTAAACTACATAGTTCATACGCAGTCTTGAATTTAAAAAAAGAACGCACTTTAATAAGGTGTACTCGTATTTAGACTTATGTCTTAAATTTTTTATTCGTATGAACCATGCCATTGTAACTACAATAAATGTGCACCGAATTTCAACAAAATTGGTTATGTATAAGAGTTTACTCTGAATTATACTTTCATCTGCTGATTAAGTATTATCGCAAACTATTTTTATCCATCTTTGACCAATTTTTTTTTAACAAAATTGATTCTATAGAAATACTAAAAACACGGAAGTGTTCCTGTGAAAACATTTATCCTATCTGAAATTACTACATATTATTTTAGTTAGTGTATTTTCCAATATGATGTCTGGATATTTAATTTCAATGTATATATTTAACAATATGTATACATACAAAAGGTTTGTAGGTTGGATTTAAAAGAAATTGTATTGGGAAATATTTGCCCATATTTACGAAGAGGGATAGGCCTATAATCCTAAGTTTAAAAAATACGATCTCTAGATAATTCTTATTTACGAAAAAAGATAATTCTCCTCACCCCCCGCGCGTTTTATATCTTATGTTGAGGTGCTCGAAAAGTGAGTCTTATGTGGAGGTCGTTTTTCTCAACATTTAAATATGTATTCCTATCAATTTTGATA
>JAUZND010002903.1:0-12569 GCA_034780555.1 Coelogynopora nodosa
AGCCGTCCTTGTCTACAACATATACGGTATGATTTTTATACGAAGACTGGTTGACACAATGGCCTTCGCTAGCGAAGCCCTATTTTAGGCTGTGCCAGTCCTTGAGTAGAGCCGTCCTTGGGTTCACATAAAATATAAATGTGTACTAAATTATTGAAAGAAAGTTGACGTCGGTCAAATTAAGTTGAAATTAAAGGACTCCTGAGATTATATCAACTATTAAATAAATAAAAAGTTTAAACAACTATTAGCATATTAGATAGTGTACAATATTACATTTCTTGAGTTTATCTTTAAATTAACAATACTTTGATAATTTCTGGTCCTTTTTATTTTTGTACTTGTTTTGTGGTGGCGTTGAGGAGTGGAATAGAATAGGATCATTCACTATTACTATAAATTGTTATTTACATACTTTAAATTATATTTTTAAAACACAGTTACAAGACTTTAAACGCACGTACACTACGACTACTATTTATCTTATATAAATTTTGAATTATTAAAATATTATTTTGGAAACGATTGGTTGTAATGTACACTATTAAATATGAATACTACATGTAAAAGTAATTTCTAAGGTGGACTGAATAGATTTAAAATAGATTACGCAGGAATATCGCATTGTTGGCTTATTAACTCGCTACTGATACTATTATTAGTAGTATATAGCTTGAGGCGACAATTTCGAAGAATGGAAAGGTCAAAGAATGAACAAATTATAGGATTTTCTGGTGAAGAGATGGATACACCTCCCATTCAATCTGAACTTACAATGTGTTAATAATATGTAAAGCTAAACTTTGGCACACATAATACATTAACAAACATACTTTCATACAGTCTAAGACATACAGATTGAAAATTCCCGAAAGATATTAAAATTTACTATAAATAATTTAAATTATTTTAAATCGACTTTGAAAAAGATTTAACAAAAATGAGTAGCAAAATTATGCTTAATGTTATCAAAAGTTACCTGAACTCGGTTGTTGCGTGAATCTCCTACAAGAAGATAGCCCTGTCTATCTACCGAGAGACCCGAGGGTTCCTTCATCTGTCCCAGTTCAGTACCAAGACTTCCAAATCGCTGCAAAAGGACGCCGTCCATCGTTGTGATGTAAACCTCGCTTAGACCTGTACGATAAAAAAAGGTAGTCACAGTAACGAATTTCTTTAATGATGTACTGAAGCATGTAATACACAAATCAAAAATAGAAGGAAACTCAACAGTTAATTTAATGTTGTTAAGAGTTCATAGAACGTTGAAGTATATATTTTTAAAAATTCATCATGATTTTATTGAAGATTCAATGTAAAGAGCAGCATAAAGTACGTATTAAGTAAGTAACCTCAACAATATATATTTTCTGTATAATACAGTTAATACAGAAAAATACACATTTTAGATAATAATTTGCAGTCTGTAGCCGACCAATAATTGTTTGAATCAGTCTAAATAAGATCGAGGAAGATGCAACTTTGGAAAGTACATACTAGATTCATGTTACAGCTTCATTTGCAAATATCTTAATCAGGCAATGCAATTTATGTAAACAAATATGTGTAGAAACATACATAATTCAATAATAATTCAATATTATCTAGTTTTAAAAGAAATTAGGGTGGCATTATTTTTAAGTAAGCCGATAACGACAATCGCTAGAGTGTAATGATTTAAATTATACAAAGTTAAGAGAAAATATTTTGTACATAACTATTTCAAGCCGGTCACAGCATCACTTTTCCAGGAATATTTTTTATAAAAATAAATTTACTGTTACTTAAAATATGGATGGGTTACATATTCAAATTAAATTACTTTTAATGGTTGGTATGGAATGTATGTTTAGTTGCATATTAAAAACAATAAACACAATTTTTTTAAGAAACAAACAATTATTGAACAGGATTTAATTTTTATACAAATATAACTTTTAATTTTGACAAATTAACACATGTATTATTTTTGGAACATGTATTATTATTATCTCGCACTTTTTAACACTTATACATTAGAATATAAAGTCACAATAAAGAAACTATCACGAATTTTTCAAATCGCCCAGTAGTTTACTGTCTAACAACTATATTTCTTCAAACACAGTCTCTCTCTCAACACGGGTTTATTATATTCTACAAGTCTTTAGTAACCTACCTACAGGTTAACTAGCTGGGAGCTAATGTTATAACACAGTGCTAAATAGGTGTTCCAGAGCTAAGGACTAAAGCTGTTAGCTAATTAACCCACAGCTAGCTTGCAACTGTTAGTCATGTTAGTCCTTAACTCTGGAACACCTATTTAGCAGCGAGGTATAACTAATTATGAAACAAATATTTGTTACTAAATGCTCTAGTAAAAAGCTCTAGAAAAGATATGCGCACACTTTTATCTAATAAGTAGATTGTTAATTTCAATATTAATAAATAAGATACAACACTTCTAATATGAATTATGTAAAAAGCGTTCAATTAATTGTGTGCGAACATAACCAACTGCGGCAGCATTCGTTATTTGCAGCTTGCCCAAATCCATTTCAGCTTCACCATTTCATTTACGACATTAGTTCGGATCTGGTTCTGCTTGGCGTTTAGCAAAATTGCTGTAGCTATGATGATATTGCAACAGCGCCTTGGATGAAACCGAATAGATTTGCGAAAGCATTAGAATAGGCTTTCCCAGATACCAAACATATGTTCAACAACATTGCGTGTTTTAATATGAACCCTGTTGTATCTTGCTTTATCTGAAGTTGTAGGATTCAATAAAGGAGTTAATAAATATTGTGTGCATGCATAACCTACATCTCCTAACAATATCCAGGGGAAATAGTTCTTTCGAACTGAGCAAAGGTGGAGGAATTCATTCAAATTCTGGAGTCGTGAGTTGATCCTTTCCAACGTGAGACGATGTTAATAAATTGCAAGTCAGGGGAAGCAACTGTTTGAATGTTAACTGAGAAAAATCCCTTGCGACATCGATACTCTTCATAATCTTCTGATGATGGCTTGACGATTGGTACGTGTGATCCGTCTATGCAACCAATAACCCATTCAAAAATGTACATAAATACATAGTCAAACTTTATTATTAAAAATAAATAAATTGAAAAATGTACAACTTTATAATAAAGATAGAACATAAAAATATTGTATGATAGCCAAATCTTAATCTCAAATTGTATTGTTAAATGTAAATTCTATCGTCATTGCAGTAATATATATATACATTGTATATATATAATAGTTGTTACACTGTCGCATGTTTAATTATAAGTGAAAATAAGATGCGGTAATGCGGAAAATATTTATATCGAAAAGCGCTTTCGACTTTAGTTCAAATATTGACATAAAAGATGTTTATAATATGTAATAGATTAAGCAAATATTTGTTTGTTTATTATATAATGGAAATATTCATCGGTGAAAATTTAAACATGAATTTGCATTAGTTTAGAAAATTATTACATACCTGGAAAGTTGAATAGAATTGTAAGTTATAGCGTTCACATACTGTTGTATCAGGAAAAGTAATGTAGTCTTGTTTCAACTCATATCAAAAATGACGTGTCACACTATGTATAGTTCTACTTGAACTTTATTTACTAATAGTAAACAAATCGGCTGTTTCTCTCAAAAAAGTTCACAAATGCATAAAATTGGAGGGTTAACATCACTTGTAAAATATGAGGAATCGATCTACCACGTTGTCCATTTTCATCAAGGGAAATCTCGAGTAACTCAGTAAGACGGACAACAGAATGTTTACGCATTCGAAATCTATCATGAAATTCAAAATCAGTAAAATAATTTAGAAATAATTCAGCATCTCTCATAAATTTGGACGGTTCATTCGATAAGTATTTAAACTCTGAATTCTCAATCTTGTAGAAATGAGTTACGAAGTGTCATATTTATGATATACTTATACTGTAGATAAACTTAAATTGTTATTATTTATAAAAAAATTAACGTTTTGCGATCATTCTAATTGTAGTCATAATTGTAATTTAAATTACCCTTTTATTTATTAAGACAGCCAACTTGTACTAAGTTATTTAGAAGAAGTGGTTAATTATTTTTATAATAGCTCATAGACCATAAGGAGATCTATATAATGTCATCGCAGTCATTTCATTAAGAAAATGTATAATTAAACAGTACTAAAAAAAGACTGGTAATGAAGTTAAACCTGCTATCAGTAAGTATTAACTTACTATATAAATTCCCTACCTAAATTAGCACACAGCTAGCCTACAGAAGCTGTGAGTTAGTTAGCCCTCTACTCTGGAACGCATTTAACTGAAAGATAACCTATAGGTTAACTTTTGACCTGCAGCTACTTTACTCTAAAACACTTGATACCCAGCGGCGGGCTTAATAACCTGCAGGTTAGTTAGTCATCAACTCTGGAACACCCCGATTATAAATAAAAGTTATAATAATAACATACAAATAAATTAGGTTGGAATTTGTGACAGAAATCTTTCAGCCGACGAAGAGATATTGTGATTTTTAAAATCTAATATTTACGTTCGTTATTGTACTTTTTCTTCTTACAACTTTATTATATTGTTAAAGTTCTTTAATTGTGTCTATCGCAGTGTAGTCATTTATAAGTAACCTAACGATTTTACAGACAAAATTTACGACCTTTTATAAGAGAATATAGTCGATCCATCTGGCGGGAGGACTTCCGCATTTCCTGGCCACGAGTTCCTTTTCCACGTCTGAAGTCACTCACTCTAAGTTTAATTTATTTCCTATTCCATTTTTCAACTCCATGTGCGTTTAATAATAGAAAAGAGGATTTTGCCAGCACGAAAGACCATTGTGAGAGTGTGATTGTTTTCGTATTTTAAGGGGATGACCAGATAATCCTATCTGGTCCAGTATTTTGGCCACATACACGATTTCCAAATACTAGCAATAACTTTGTGGAGGAGTATGGTGCCTGTTTCGCCTTTTAGTTTCATGAGCTCAGCGATGGGGGAGGCACTTATAAAGCACGTATGAAGCATTACATAAAACTAAGTACCAAACATTTTAAGTGCTTATAATAGAACTTATGTAAAAAATGCATTTCGTTCAAACGCGTCGATCGAACTTCGTCAAGCAGTGAGGTGTGCGATTTGGATAGTAACCAAGGTCTTCTAGGTATTCTTTCCAGCGTACTATGACTTCCTTGTTATTTGAGAGTATGTTGGCACATTTGACTTTGACATTGTTGATAGTACGACTGTTTGGATATTGTGTTAATCTCCTTCAATGTACATTTAGAACAATTAGAGATCATTGCAACGTTAATTTGATTGTAGAATGAGGCGATACAGTTTTGTTTGTCAGATCTGCGTTCATTTCTTTATACATGATTATACCTTGTGCATACCTATAACATTTAAACATATTAATAAATACAAACATAGCCAAAACCCACCAAGATTGGAACAGAAGAGTTTGTCCGTCTCTGCATGTGCCTCCAGGAAGCGGCACTTGCTCCGCGCCCGATCCGCACAGTTAACCAAAGGCCCGTACTGACACTGGCGCACTAGGGCCGCCTCTCCATCCAGATGGAGCAGCTGACCCCGCCTCTCGTCAAGCGTCACCAGGCAGCCATCGCGCGCCTGCACCAGTCCGTAGAGCTTCTGCTGAGGATGACTTCCGCTGGCTGAGGCTGCATGGCGCCAGTCTGTCGGATCGCGGTCGCTGGCGCGGTAGACGTGGACGGAGAAGTCATCCTTGATGTAGAGGCTGGCCGAGTCGGCGGAGACAAGGGCCGAGGAAGGACGCCGGAGGCCGTCTTTCTGGCCAATTTTGCGGAACAGAACGAAGTCGGCGTTGAAGAGTGCTACCAGATTGTGGCCGGTGTCGCACACGAAGTACTGGCTCTGTGTGTGCCGGGGCGGCATGTTGAGAGGTGGTTTGCACAAAAGTGGTATACACAAAATGTTTACTAGGTAGAATAATACATAGTCGTACTTAGAGACACCAAGTGCGACTACTAAGTGTATGATAAACAAACCTCTACTGGGTAGTATACTAACTAGTTATACTTGCTTTTTAACTAGTAAGTACTGGAGGTTACTTGACACAGCCAAAACGCAAAGTAACTGCATGAATTTAAAAGCTCTAAATCAACTTAATAGGAAAAAGAAATTGAGAGATACATTAAAACCACAGGAAGTTTACGACGAATGTGAAGTAATAAAATTGTTTCGTTTCGATTACTTAACATGTTGATTATAGTAAACAGATCATCTACAGTGTCCGACTGCAAGAAAGAAATCTCTTTAGCCCATTCAAAAAGTGCCTTGCTCTTCGGTTCTACGCCACGTGTTCTATGCAGCCAAAGTTTGGGTTATGGATTCAAGTTAATTAAAGTACTGTTTATCGGATTAATTGTAGTGTAACATTTTCTAGTTTGCGCTGATACGAAGAACGAAATCCAATTCCCTAAAATTAAGTCATGCTCAAACAGAAAAAAAATCATTTGCTTTTAAAAACAATTTTAAAAACGGATTTCATTAATTAATGTTTAATTAACTAAAACAGGGTAACATTTAAGTTGCACAAATTAAAGATAAAAACCATCTGCATTTTTTGTAGTCTGAAATTAGCTTTATTATCCAATCGGATGTATTGGTATAGGTAGGTGAATGAGTGAAACCAGTTAAAGTAAATGCTAGCTGTTATCCTATCCTTTATTCAGATATCGGTCACCTCGAGAAAGTTGCGCATCAACTATTAAGGGTTTCCACGTATTAAAAAATATGACTACCTAGAACGACTAGGGCTAGTTGTACATACGGGTCAATATCTTGTTACTACAGATTATAAAAAACTTAACAACATTTAGTGTAACAAATTTAATTTACTACGGATTTCAATTCTTTAATAAATTTATGGTAAATAATTTTATTGTATTCTATAAATGAAATAAACGTTTTTTTAATAACATGAAACAGTATTTTTATTTTACATACATTATTTTTAATATCAATAAAATATAACAAATAAATATATTATTTAACATTAATGCGTACATTTTTGGTAAAATTTTATATTTTTATTTAAAAAAATTGTAATATAATAGTTCAGTAAAAAAATAATGTTATCATAAAAAAATATTGATAGACCTCTTTCGGCTTTTTATTATATTACAAATAAAATTATGTATATTTAGTGGCCCTTGATAATTAGAAATACAGAGCCGAATCGATACCTGTATAAACATTTTACATGGTTATTATATGTTGGAAGCTAAAATATGTTCACTATAATGGTGCCATAAAACTTTTGTAAAATATATTTTAAAAATTAAAGGGGTTGAACCAAAAATTAAACATTACATACCATATCTTTTGTGGAGGCAACCCCAATAGGGTATCTTAAATCTCCTCGAAGACTTCCGATAAATTTGGCCGGTAATGGAGTGCCACTACCGTTTAATACATGAACAGACATAGGTGTGTCAGCCGTAATTTCTGGCGCTGATGGGAAATCCAATGCAACTTCCTTTTTTGACACAATAGGAGAGTGTGCATACTCCGACAAATGAGAAACGTTTCCAACATTGATTAATTGAGTTTGTGATAGTGGTTTTCGCGCTGATATGTTAGGAGTATCCATAGTAGAAATGAACTTTATCTCTGGCTTTTTGTTTTCATTATTTTTAATGACAATTAATGATGGAACATTTTTACTATCATTATGAGAATTGTTCTTTTGAAATGTCACTTTTCTCAAATCCGGAAGAGTAGACAGAACGGTTTCAGAAGAAATACTGCCACTATTGAATTGGAAATTTTCTGAAGAGGAAAATTCTGTGTGAGTCGGAGTAATCGGCATTGTGGGGGAAATAGATAGACTTGAAAAATCATTAAAACAATCGCCTGGCGACTGTAAAGATTTCTGTGCACAGTACACGTTTTCGAATCTGAGCGAATTGGAACTATTAGGAGAAGGACAAATGTTGTGCATTCCTCCATTATTGCTTTCATTAACATTATTTAATGCCTGTAGTTGGTCGCGATTATCACCCATTGAATGTGCTGCAGTGGGCACACCTGTATGGGATCCAATTTTAAAGAGTATTGTATATGGACTGTTTCTAATATGTTGTCCCATGTACTTGATATGAACGGTGTGTGGAACTATCGCAGTGATAGGGAAGCTAAGAGTATATGAGCCGTCTTTGTTGTCTTGTAAGTAAGCCCCAACTTTTTGATCGCGTTGGTCCTCTTTCGTAATGCCAAATGTGAGAAATTTACGCGCTGCCTCACAATGCTTATCAGCAAGTCTAAATGCGAGGTGAAATAGTTGTCCAAGTTTTATTTTTGGGAGTTTAATTGGTAGAATTTCTGCTCCCGCAATGTCAACTAATTGTTCAAGGCAACCAATCTCCTCCTTTGGAAGTCGATCTAATTGAAGTTTTCCGACGAATTTTAGAGGTAAGCAATCGCCCATAAACGTGTCCACCTGCTCTATCTCTTGATTAATATTAAAAAGACAGTTATGCACTTGATAAACTAAATCGGTTCCTCCGGCTGCTGTACCAAGAGCTACCGATCTCCCAGTACGTTCACGCAAATCACGAAGTTGTCGAGTCTGTTCTTCTAGTCCAGTACGTTGTTTCGCAAAATCTGCTTCACGCTTCTTAGAATTTTCCAAAATATCCTAAGAAATAAAAGATACAAATATTTTATTTTTATTTTGCCACTTATACCCAAATTTAACTCTCGATATCTTACCTGCATAAATGTCATTTTCCATTTATCTAGCTGCTTTGCAAGATTGTTAAAATAGTGACTTAGTTCCTTAGCAGTATCATCACAACCACGAGTAAAATTGTTAAAATCCTCATTTTTTCTTATCAAATACTCCTGAACAGAAATCATTTTTTCATCTGCCAGTCGAATCACCTCCTCCATTGCTTTCCTAGCATACTGTGATTCAGACATGACTAATTCTATTGTTAAAACGTTTGTTGACGTGCGCGCTGAAAAATGTTTAAAAATTAGCAAAAAATATGAGTGTTGGGATTTATTATTCTTGAAAAAATGTATTATTAAATATAAAATAGTTCATTAGTATCAAGATTTTTTCAATACATTATGAGGCCTTTTTGAAATTTTATTTATTGTACAATTATACACATTGAGAAATAATGTAGCCGATACAAAATGAAACAGTCTTCATTGCATTATGAAGGAAATGTAAGACACTAGACCCAACATTCAATTTCTTTACCAAATAGTTCAATTAACTTCCTTGCAATTCACAGTTGGACCATACATTGAAATTTAGAGAAGTTCATAACGGGTACAATCTCTCATTTTATCCAATAATTTTATCCAATTTTATCCAATCTCCCGTTTATCCAATAAGTCTTTTGCCCTGGAATGTCTTAGGATAGAAAACTAGTAACTACTTTATCGCCATTCCAATACTATACAATTCATGCCCATCCATCTGATTGGACTGTAGTGGGCAATTTAGAGATTCATCACAAAGTAAAACATATATGTTGTATATAAAGATATTGTTAAGTTTAAGTTGAAATACAAAAAGTTGTCATGAATGCACATTTGTTTGCACCACATTGAAACATTGTTGATATTTTTTAATCAAGAATATTATACAGCTTTCCTGCATTTTTAGTATATAATAAAAAAAATATAACAGTAGTAATCCAAAACAAGGATATGGGCGCCAGATTAACTTTAATTATACTATCACACAATTATTTTGGACTCAAATTGTCCCGTTTTATGTATAGGTGGTAAAATAAAGTTTTTCCACACTTTTTAGGCAATTTTAACAGAATTTCCATTGTACTAACTTTGTTTGATAAAAATTAAGGAACATTATTTTTTAATTAAAGTATTAAAAAAATACATATTATGAAAAAGTGCAAATAATGTAATGATCATAGGTATACAAATTATTCATATAGATATATTTAAATTTGTCCTTAATCACCTGATTAACAAAATAAGCAGATGTTTAAAAAATAAAGGGAAACTATTTGTATTGGAATATCATTTTGCCAAACACATTCAAGTACATACCCATTAATTTTTCACAATTCGATGCATTGCCAGCCCAATTCCCCACAATCAGAATGCTTTCGATGAAAATTCCAAATAAATGAAGTATGGAAATTGATTTGAGATATACTACCAGTATTAAAGTTCTATATGTAGATACTATAAGTAAGCTATAACAGAATAATACAATAAAATCCCTAAACTCCTAAAGTCTAATATAATAAGTATACTATAATTATATTACATGTATAATATAACAATATAATAACATAAAATCGCTAAAATACTAGAGTCTAATATCTTAAAATCCGTTAACTACTAAATAAAAGTTTAATACCATAAAATCCCTAAACTTCTAAATGTCAAGATACACCTGCACAATGGTTATTATCCTCTCATTATATGATGCCAAATATTTTCTATAGTGGTAGCACTTTACCCAGCAGGATATATACAACATGCCATATAATAAATTGCAGCATTCTCAATAAATAAATACCCTTGTCCTGGAAAGCATTCACAATTCAAATATTGAAAACACACCATCAAATTATAAACTCTTTGAGACCAATCTCTGTTATCAATATCACACAAAATCCTTAATCCATTATCCTAGACAGTGCTAAATACTAACTTATATATTTTACATACATATTTCATTTTGCTTATTAATCCAAATGAATGACTACATGCTTACAAACTACATACTACATCTACTTACACCACATAATAGCTAACATTCTAGAGAAATGGACGTAAAGGCATCGTCTTACTCAAATGTACTTTCTTACTTACAAAATCATGTACTCCCTCAAAAAAATTTCAAATTCAAATCTGTCCTTTACTTTTAATAATTGGAATATCTCACTGGGTCCTTTCAATGGAGGTTGGGGTAGCTGGCTCTAATATTAAACAGTAAGTCAGAGGCAGTATTTGTATATTCAGTTTATTAAAAAAAAAAAGTTTATTTCCTGATTTATATTTTAAACTTTTGAAATTTAAGGTATAACAATTTCTTTTTTATGAAGTGCCAGAAAATGTTGTCTTTGACTCCCTATAGTCATATTAAAATTTTTATGAACATCTACTATATTTTTACTTAATTACACATAATAAATTTAATAATCCATTCTAAAATATGTGCCCCTCGAGGGAAAACTAAAAGGTAGAAGGGGTGGACATATTGAAAAGTTAAAGTAGGAAATATCAAATGGGATGACCCAGTAGATATTGGGCTTTATGACCCATAGAAGGAGTGCATTAGATACAGGGTTCATACAGAATAATTGTAATAAAATTCCAGGATCCTTTTTGTCAATTTTTTTTTCAAATAGTTTTTTTAATAAAAAATTCAAATACCACCCTTTATTTATTAAATAAGTTCATATTTTCATCGAGGTCTGATGGTGCCTTTTGAAAGAAAAAAAATAATGCATTACTATTAATTTTCACAAAATGTTGACTATTCAAATATCAGGTGGTTATACTGAAATGATGAAATATATTTGTGAAAAAATGTATATTAGGCACCATAATGAAATTCCAGGACAATAACATTTTTTAAGTATTTTTGACAAAATTCCAGGACATTTCCAAAATTTCCAGGCCCATTTCTAAATTCCAGGATTTCCAGGATCTGTATGAATCCTGTAGATATGCTAATGATATAACTATTATTTGTGTATCACGTCTAAAACAAATTAATCTCAAAATCAGAAATAAAATTTTTCCTCGAGATAAAGCAATTCAGTAATAACTTGAAGCTTGGAATAAATTCCACAACATCTAAATGAATAAAAAAAAATTAAATAAACAAAGACAAAAATATCAACAGCAAAAAAATTATGTCAGTCATATAAATATCAACATAAAAAATGTTGAACAAAAAAATTATTTACTGTGTATTAATCAAATGTATTGTGGAACACTTTAAAACTGCTTTCATAAGACTTAAATATAATCTACAAAAAAAAACTGGACAAAGTCCAAAAAAAAGGGGACTACAAATTTTAACATGTTCAATTTAAGGGGATTTGGATGAATTAAAAAAATATATGAAATACCTAAGTGTAACAAGTAGGTATTATTGATTATACATATGTAGCTAAACATACAGTAGTTAAAACTGTTACATGCAAAACAAAACATAAATCAATTTAACATAATAAATGTACTGAATAGAATTCTTGCAATATTAGTCATAGTCAATAAAAAGGTTATCAGCATGATAAAATAATTTTAAAATAATTTGCTTATCAATTTTCATTTTCTATAACACCAGTAACACTAATTACCTAACTATTTCAGGCATTTTTATTCATTTGTTTCAGATTAAAAGAGAAGTCAAAATGAAATGGTATCACAAGTCTAGGTTTATTTGTAAGATTTTTGACATTAATACTATTTCGATATATCGTCGTCGACGCGGACAAATGGCCTGATTGCTTTCGTCGCGATGTGGACAAATGGCCTGATCTCATTTTTGACGATTTTCACTTTTTGGTGGATTTAGAATGTTAT